>PVIJ01016249.1:0-33382 GCA_004024925.1 Scalopus aquaticus
AGAGTTTCTGATTTTTTCCTAGTCATCCAATATGGCTCCCAAAGCACTTTAGGAAGGTTTCTATGCAATAGAGGCTTTTCACACAGAAAGAGAATCTTAGAGGCTGGCAGTGATATTCAGGTATTTGTTATTTAATTTTTGCTGAGAATTGCAAAATCTTGAAAGACACATCCCTCAAAGCGAAGGAAGTGAAAGACAATATAAACAGATGGGATTATATCAAAATAAAAAGCTTCTGTACAGCAAAAGAGACATTAACCAAAACTAACAGACACCCTACCAACTGGGAAAAGATCTTTGCACACAATACATCTGATAAAGGACAGATAACAAAAATTTACAAGGAACTCACACAACTCAACAACAAAAAAGCCAATAACCCAATCATAAAATGGGCAGAAGAGCTCAAAAGGCACTTCTCCAAAGAAGAAAAGCAAATGGCCAACAGATACATGAAAAAATGCTCAAAATCACTTATAATCAAGGAAATGCAAATCAAAACCACTATGAGATACCACCTCACACCTGTGAGGATTGCACACATTAAAAATACAGGCAACAACAAATGTTGGAAAGGATGTGGAGAAAAAGGAACTCTTCTACACTGCTGGTGGGAATGTGAACTGGTCCAACCACTATGGAAAACTGTATGGCGATTCCTCAGACTGCTAAACATGGAGCTTCCATACGACCCAGCAATCCCACTTTTGGGAATTTACCCAAAGGATACAAAAACACTAATCCGAAAGGATACATGAACCCGTATGTTCACTGCGGCACTGTTCACAATAACAAAGGTATGGAAGCAACCCAGATATCCAAAAATAGATGATTGGATCAAGAAGATGTGGTACATATACACAATGGAATACTATTCAGCATGGTAAGAAAATAAACACATGCAATTTGCAGCGACATGGATGGAATTAGAGGGGATCATGCTCAGTGAAATAAGCCAGAAAGAAAGAGAAAAATATCGAATGGTTTCACTTATAACAGGACTATAAGGAAACCAAATAGGAGATAGACAATCAGCGGGAGGGGGGGGGGAGGCGGAAGGGAAGGAAAAGCGCACAAAATGTAATAGAAAAGAACACACGGGACCATGGAGATGGATCACGGGTGAATTGGTGGTGGGCTACCCAAGGGGAATACAAAATGTAAAAGACATAAATAACAATAAAAATATATATTATTAAAAAAATTTGCTGAGAATTGTTATAGATGTCAGTTTTTCATCTAATCCTTAAATTCACTGCGTTAGTGCTTTTTGCCTAGTCATCCCGCTTGGGCAAAATACACTGTTTGACGCTTTCTGAGCACTGAGAGTTCTTCACACAGAAACCGAACCTTAAATTCCAGAAGTGTAACACATATATATGTTACTTATTTTGAACTGCAAATTCTCCTCGGGTTAAATCTTTCACCTACACCTTGAATTGACAGAGTTTGTGCTTTTTTGCCAAGTCATCCAGCATGGCCCCTCGAGCTCTTGACAAAGCTTTCAGTGCTACTGTGGTTTTTCACACCGAAAGAGAATCTTAAAGGCCAGCAGTGAAATACATGTATATGCTAGTTAGTTTTTGCTGAGAAATAACATCGAAGTCAGTTTTTCATGTCAGCCTTGATTTCACTGAGTTAGTGCTTTTTTGCTTTCTCCTGCTTCGGCGAAATGCACTAATTGCCGCTTTCTGAGCACTGACAGGTTTTTCACAAAGGAAAAGAATTTCAAAAGCCAGAACTGTAACACATGTGTATGCTACATATTTTGGACTGCAAAGTCACCTCGGGGAAATCTTTCACCTACACCTTCAAAGGACAGAGTTTGTGCTTTTTTGTCATAACATATAGCAGGCCGCCCAAGGCACTTTAGGAAGCTCTCTGACCAACAGGGGCTTTACGCACAGGAAGAGCATCTTAAAGTCTATTAGTGAGACTCGGGTATCTGTTATTTAGTTTTTGCTGAGAAATGACATAGGTTTCAGTTTTTCATCTAAAGCTTGCAATCACTGACTTAGTGCTTTTTTGCCTAATCCCCCGCTGGGGCGAAATGCACTTTTTTGCCGCTTTCTGAGCACTGACATGTTTTTCACAAAGGAACAAAACCTGAAAAGCGAGAAGTGAAATACCTGTACATGTTACTTAGGTTGTACTACAAATTCACCTCGGGGTGAATCTTTCACCTACACCTTGAATTGGCAGTGTTTGTGCTTTTTTGCCAAGTCATCCAGCAGGGAGCCCAAGGCACTTTTGGAAGCTATCTGACAAACAGAGGCTTTATGCAGAGAAAGAGCATCTTAAAGTCTAGCAGTGGGACTCTGGTATATGTTACTTAGTTTTTGCTGAGAAATGATAGATTTCAGTTTTTTATCTAAACCTTGCAATCACTGACTTAGTGCTTTTTTGCCTAATCCACTAGCTTGATGCGAAATGTAATGATTGCCGCTTTCTGAGCACTGATAAGTTTTTCACACAGGAACAGAACCTGTAAAGTGAGAAGTGAAACACCTGTATATATTACTTAGGTTGAACTGCAAATTCACCTCGGGGTAAATCTTTCACCTACACCTTGAATTGGCAGAGTTTGTGCTTTTTTGCCTAGTCATGCAGCAACGCACCCCTGTTCTTTACAAAGCGTTCAGCTACTGAGGTTTTTCACACTGAAAGAGAATCTTAAAGGCTAGCATGAAACACAGGTATATGTTACTTAGTTTTTGCTGAGAAATAACATAGATGTCAGTTTTTCATGTAAGCCTTGAATTCACTGAGTTAGTGCTTTTTTGCCTAATTCCTCCGCTTGGTGCAAAATGCAGTTTACCGCTTTCTGTGTACTGACATGCTTTTTCACAAAGGAACAGAATGTCAAAATCCAGAACTGTAACACATGTATATGTTACTTATTTTGAACTGCAAATTCACCTCAGGGTAAATCTTTCACCTACACCTTGAATTGGCGGGGTTTTTGATTTTTTTCCAGGTCATCCAGCAGGGAGCCCAAGACACTTCAGGAAGCTATCTGACAAACAGAGGCTTTATGCAGAGAAAGAGCATCTTAAAATCTAGCAGTGAGACTCAGGTATATGTTACTTAGTTTTTGCTTAGAAATGACAGAGAGTTCAGTTTTTCATCTAAACCTTGCAATCACTGACTTAGTGCTTTTTTGCATAATCCTCCCGCTTGGTGCGACATGCACTGTGTGCCGCTTTCTGAGCACTGACGTATTTTTCACAAAGGAACAGAACCTGAAAAGCTAGAAGTGAAACACATGTATATGTTACTTAGGTTGAACTGAAAATTCACCTCGGGGTAAATCTTTCACCTACACCTTCAATTGACAGAGTTTGTGCTTTTTTGCCAAGTCATACAGCAGGAAGCCCAAGGAACTTTAGAAAGCAATCTGACCAAAGAGGCTTTACGCACAGAAAGAGCATCTTAAAGTCTGGCAGTGAGTCTCGGGTATATGTTACTTAGTTTTTGCTGAGAAATGACATGCATTTCTCCTTTTTATCTAAGCCTTGAATTCACTGAGTTAGTGCTATTTTCCCTAGGTAACACACTTGGGGAGAAATGCACTGTTTGAGACTTTCTGCGCACTACAGGTTTTTCAAACAGGAATGGAATCTGAAAAGCCAGAAATGAATAACATGTATATGTTATTTAGATTGTACTGCAAATTCACCTCACGGTAAATCTTTCAACTACACCTTGAATTGACAGAGTTTGTGTTTTTTTGCCAATTCATCGAGCAGGACGCCCAAGGCACTTTAGGAAGCTCTTGAGCAATAGAGTCTTTAAGTATAGAAAGAGAAACTTATCATCTAGCAGTGAGACTCAGGCATTGTTACTTAGTTTTTGCTGAGAAATGACATAGATTTCAGTTTTTCATCTAAACCTTGAATTCACTGAGTTAGTGTATTTTTGCCTAATCCTACTGCTTGGAGCAAAATGCACTGTTTGATGCTTTCTGAGCACTGACAGGCCTTTCTCACAGGAACAAATCACAAAATCCAGAAGTGAAACACATGTATATTTTACTTATTTTGAATTCCAAATTCACCTAGTGATAAATCTTTCTTTCACCTACACCTTGAATTGACAGAGTTTGTGCTTTTTTGCCAAGTCATTCAGAATGGCGCCCAGAGTTCTTTAGAAAGCTTTCAGAGCTGCAGAGGTTTTCACACCGAAATAGAATATTAAAGGCTGGCAGTGAGACACAGGTATATGTCACTTAGTTTTTGAGGAGAAATGACATAGATATCAATTTTTCATCCAAAATTGAATTACTGAATTAGTGCTTTTTTGCCTAATCATCCCACTTGGTGTGAAACGCACTGTTTGCCACTTTGTGAGCAATGACAGGTTTTTCACACAGGAACAGAATCTTAAAAGATAGAAGTGAAACACAAGTATAATTACTTAGCTTGAACTGCAATTTCACCTCGTGGTAAATCTTTCACCTACACCTTGAAATCACAGAGTTTGTGCTTTTTTGCCAAGTCATCCAGCACGGTTCCCAAGGCACTTTAGGAAGCTCTCTGATCAACAAGTTTTTTCACATAGCAAGAGCATCTTAAAATATAGAAGTGAAACTCAGGTATATGTTACTTAGTTTTTGCTGCAAAATGACATAGATTTCAGTTTTTCATCTAAACCTTTAATTCACTGAGTTAGCGCTTATTTGCCTAATCCTCCAACTTAGGGCAAAATGCACTTTTTGAAACTTTTTGTGCACTGTCAGATTTTTCACACAGTAACAGAAACTCAAAAGCTGGACGTGAAATGAAAGTATATATTACTTAGTTTGAACTGCAAATTCACCTAGTGGTAAATCTTTTGCCTACACCTTGAAATCACAGAGTTTGTGCTTTTTTGCCAAATCATCCTCATGGCGCCCAGAGCACTTTAAGAAGCTTTCTGAGCAACAAGTTTTTTCACACAGCAAGAGAATGTTAAAGGGTAACAGTGAGACACAGGTATAGGTCACTTAGTTTTTGCTGAGAAATGACATAGCTTTCAGTTTTTCATCTAAACCTTTAATTCACTGAGTTAGTGCTTTTTGCCTAGCTGTCCCGCTAAGGGGGAAAGGCCGTTTCACGCTTTCTGAGCACTGACAGGTTTTTCACACAGTAATAGATTCTCAAAATCTAGAAGTGAATCACAAGCATATTTTCTTAATTTGAACTGCAGATTCACCTAGTGGTAAATCTTTCACATACAATTGGAAATCACAGAGTTTGTGCTTTTTGCCAAGTCATACAACATGGCACACAGGACACTTTAGGAAGCTTTCTGAGCAACACAGGTTTTTCACACAGCAAGAGAATCTTAAAGGCTAGCAGTGAGACACAGGTATATGTCATGTAGTTTTTGCTGAGAAATGACATAGATTTCAGTTTTTCATCTAAATCTTGAAATCACTGAGTTAGTGCTCTTTTGCCTAATTATCCTGCTTGGGGCAAATCACACTGTTTGCCACTTTCTGAGCACTGACAGGTTTTTCACACAGTAAGAGAAACTCAAAAGCTTGAAGTGAAACACAAATATATTTTACTTAGTTTGAATTGCAAATTCACCTAGTGGTAAATCTTTCACCTACACCTTGAAATCAAGTTCGTCCTTTTTTTCCAAGTCATTCAGCACTGCACCCAAGGCACTTTAGGAAGATCTCTGAGCAACAGAGGTTTTTCACACAGAAAGAGAATCTTAAATACTAGCAGTGAGACACGACATATGTTTAGTTTTTGCTGAGAAATTACATAGATTTCAGTTTTTCTCTAAACTTTGAATTCACTGAGTTAGTGCTTTTTTGCCTAGTCATGCTGCTTGGGGAGAAATGCGCTGTTTGCTGCTTTCTGAGCACTGACAGATTTTTCACACAGGAAGATAATCTCAAAAGCTAGAGGTAAAACATGTATGTTACTAAGTTTGAATGGCAAATTAACCAGTGGTAAATCTTTCACCTACACCTTGAAATCACAGAGTTTGTGCTCTTTTTCAAGTCATCCAGCAGGGAGCCCAAGGAACTTTAGGAAGCTATCTACATCCACCTTGGTGCCCAAGGCACCGTAGGAAGCTTTATGAGCAACAGTGACTTTTCACACAACAAGAGAATCTTAGAGGTTAGCAATGAGAAACAGGTATATATTACTTAGTTTTTGCTGAGAAATGACAAAGATGTCAGTTTTTCATCTAAAGCTTGATTTCATTGAGTTAGTTATTTTTTGCCTAGTCATGCTGGGGTGAAATGCACTGTTTGACACTTTATTAGCACTGACAGGTTTTTCTCACAGGAAAGGAATCTCAAAAGCCAGAAGATAAACACATGTATATGCTACTTATTTTGAACTGCAAATTCACCTTGTGGTAAAACTTTCACCTACACCTTGAAATCACAGTTTGTGTTTTTTTGACAAGTCATGAGCATGGCACCAAGAGCACTTTAGGAAGCTCTCTGAGCAACAGAGGCTTTTCATACAAAAAGGGAATCTTAAAGGCAAGCAGTGAGACACAGGTATATGTTACACAGTTTTTGCTGAGAAGTGAATAGATGTCAATTTTTCATCTAAACTTTGAATTCACTGAGTTAGTGATTTTTTCCTAGTCATCCCAGTTGGGGCAAAATGGACTGTTTGATGCTTTCTGAGCACTGGAAGGTTTTTCACAGAGGAACAGAATCTCTAAAGCCAGAAGTCAAACACACGTATATGGTACTTAGTTTAAACAGCAAATTCACCTATTGGTAAATCTTTCACCTTCACCTTGAAATCACAGAATTTGTGCTTTTTGGCCAAGTCATCCAGCATGGTGCCCAAAGCCTTTAGGAAGCTTTCTGAGCAACAGAGTCTTGTCACACAGCAAGAGAATCTTAAAAGCAAGCAGAAAGACACAGTTATATTTTACTTAGATTTTGCTGAGAAATTGCATAGATGTCAGTTTTTCAGTTAAATCTTGAATTCACTGAGTTAGTGCATTTTTGACCAGTCATCACGCTTGGGGTGAAAGGCACTGTTCGAGGCTTTCTGAGCACTGACTGCTTTTACTCAGGGAACGGAATTTCAAAATCCTGTAGATAAACACATGTATATTTTACATAGTTTGAACTGAAAATTCACATAGTGGTAAATCTATCACCTACACCTTGAACTCGTTTTTCACACAGGAAAAGAATCTCAAAAGCCAAAAATTGAAAAAAAATGTATATGTTACTTAGTTTGAACTGCAAATTCACCTACTGGTAAATCACATCCACCTTGAAATCACAGAGTTTATGCTTTTTTGCCAAGTCATCCAGAATCGCACCCAAGGCTTTCGGAACAAGAGAGGCATTTCACACAGAAAGAGAATCTTAAAGAATAGCAGTGAGACTCAGGTACATGTTACTTAGTTTTAGCTGAGAATTGACATCGATGTCAATTTTTTATCTAATCCTTGAATTCACTGAGGTAGTGCTTTTTTGCCTGGTCATCCCACTTGGGGGGAAAAGCACTGTTTGACGCTTTCTGAGCATTGACAGGTTTTTCACACAGGAAGAAAATCTCAAAAGTCAGTAATGAAACACATGTATTTGTTACTTAGTTTGAACTGCAAATTCATCTGGTGGTAAAATTTTCATTTACAACTTGAATTTACAGAGTTTGTTATTTGTTGCCAAATCATCCACCATGGCGCCCAAAGCACTTTAGGAAGATCCCTGAGCAATGGAGACTTTTACACAGAAAGAGAATCTTGAAGGCTAGCATTGAGACACAGGTATATGTTACCTAGTTTTTGCTGAGAAATGACATGGATGTCAGTTTTTCATCTAAACCTTGAATTCAACGTGTTAGTGCTTTTTGCCTATTCCTCTGGCTTGTGGCGAAATGCACTGTTTGATGCTTTCTGAGCACCGACAGGTTTTTCACAAAGGAAGAGAATCTCAAAACACAGAAGTGAAAGGCAAGTATATTTTACTTATTTTGAACTGCAAATTCACATAGTGGTAAATTTTTCTCCTACACCTTGAAATCACAGAGTTTGTGCTTTTTTGCCAAGTCATTCAGCAGGACACCTAAGGCACTTTATTGCTCTCTGAGCAATAGGGGTTTTTCACACAAAAAGAGAATCTTAAAAGCAAGCAGTGAGACACAGGTATAAGTTTAGTTTTTGATGAGAAATGACATAGATTTCAGTTTTTCATCTAAACTTTGAATTCACTGAGTTAGTGCTTTTTTCCCTAGTTAACCCGCTTGGGGTGAAATGTACTGTTTGATACTTTCTGAGCACTGAAAGGCTTTTCTCACAGGAACAAATCTCAAAACCCAGAAGATAAACACATGTATAAGTTACTTATTTGGAATTCCAAATTCACCTAGTGGTAAATCTTTCACCTACACCTGGAATTGACAGAGTAGTGCTTTTTGCCAAGTCATCCAGCATGGCGCCCAGAGCGCTTTAGAAAGCTTTCAGAGCTACAGAGGTTTTTCACACCTGAAGAGACTCTTAAAGGCTAGCAGTGAGAGTCAGGTATATGTTACTTAGTTTTTGCTGAGAAATGACATTGATATCACTGTTTCATCTAAACTTTGAATCCACTGAGTTAGTGCTTTTTTGCCTAATCCTCCTGCTTGGGGTGAAATGCAATGTTTGCCACTTTCTGAGCACTGACAGGTTTTTCACACAGGAACAGAATCTGAAAATCCAGAAGTGAAACACATGTATATGTTACCTAGGTTGAGCTGAAAATTCACCTAGTGGTAAATCTTTCACCTACACCTTGAATTGACAGAATTTGTGCTTTTTTGCCAAGTCATCCAGCAAAGCGCCAAGGCAATTTACGAAGATTTCTGAGCAATAGAGGTTTTCACACAGAAGGAGAATCTTAAAGGCTAGCAGTGAGACACAAGTATAGGTTACTTACTTTTTACTGAGAACTGACATAGATGTCAGTTTTTCATCTAAACCTTGAATTCACTGATTAAGTGTTTTTTTTGCCAATCCTCCCACTTAGGGTGAAATGCACTCTATGACTCTTTCTGAGCACTGACAAGTTTTTCACACAATAAGAGAAACTCAAAATCCAGAAGTGAAACACAAGTCTATTTTACTTAGTGTGAATTGCAAATTTGCCAAGTCATGTGGCATTGCAGCTAAGGCATTTTAGGAAGCTTTTTAAATAATAGAGGCATTTCATACGAAAAAGAATCTTAAAGACTAGCAGTGAGACACTGGTATATGTTGTATATTTTTTTACTGAGAAATGACATAGATGTCAGTTTTTCATTGAAACGTTGAATTTACTGACATAGTGCATTTTTGCCTAGTCAACCCACTTGTGGCAAAAAGCTCTGTTTGACGCTTTCTGACCACTGACAGGTTTTTCACACTGGAAGAGAATCTCAGAAGCCAGAAGTGAAACAAATATACATGTTACTTAGTTTGAACTGCAAATTCACCTAGTCGTAAATATTTCACCTAAAGCTTGAAGTGAAAGAGTTTGTGCTTATTTTGCCAAGTCATCCAGAATGGCGCCCAAAGCACTTTAGGAAGCTGTCTGAGCTATAGAGGATTTTGATACAGAAAGGGAATCTTAAATGGTAGCAATGAGACACAGGTACATGTTACTTAGTTTTTGCTTAGAAATGACATAGAAGTCAGTTTTTCATCTAAACCTTGAATTCTCGAGTTAGTGCCTTTTTGCCTAGTCATCCCGCTTGGGGCGAAATGCACTGTTGGATGCTTTCTCAGCACTGACAGGTTTTCACACAGGAACAGAATCTGAAAAGCCAGAAGTGAAACAAATGTATATTTAAGTTAGTTTGAACTGCAAATTCACCTAGCGGTAAATCTTTCACCTAAACCTTGAAATCAGTGTTTGTGCTTTTTTGCCAAGTCATCCAGCATGGGGTCCAATGCACTTTAGGAAGCTCTCTGAGCAATAGAGCTTTTCACACAGAAAGAGAATCTTAAAGGCTAGCAGTGAGACACAGGTTTATTTTAGCTTTTGCTGAGAATTGACAGAGTTGTCAGTTTTCATCTAAACCTGAATTCCCTGAGTTAGTGCTTTTTTGTCTAGTCATCCTGATTGGGACGATATACACTGTTGGGTGCTTTCTGAGCATAGACAGGTTTTTCACACAGGAACAGATTCTCAATGATTCAAGTGAAACATACGTATATTTTATTTCAATTAAACTGCAAATCCACCTAGTCATAAATATTTCACCTAAACCTTGAAATGACAAAGTTTGTGCTTTTTTGCCAAGTCATCCAGCATTGCACCTAAAGCACTTTTGGAAGCTTACTGAGCAAGAGAGGCTTTTCACACAGAAAGAGAATCTTAAAGGCTAGCATTGAGACACAGGCATATATTACTTAGTTTTTGCTGAGAAATGACATAGATGTCTGTTTTTCATGTAAACCTTGAATTTACTGAATTAGTGTTGCTGGTTTTTTTTTTTTTTGCCTGGTCATCCTACTTGGGGCTAAATGCACTGTTGGACGCTTTCTGAGCACTGATAATTTTTTCACACAGGAACAGAATCTCAAAAGGCAGAAGTTAATCACATGTTAATGTTACTTAGTTTGAACTGCAAATTAATCTAGTGGTAAATCTTTCACCTAAACCTTGACATCACAGAATTTGTGCTTTTTTGCCATATCATCCAGCATGGTGCCCAAGGCACTTTAGGAAGCTTTCTGAGCAATAGAGGCTTTTCACACAAAAAGAGAATCTTAAAGGCTAGCAGTGAGACACCGGTATATATTATTTAATTTTTGCTGGAAATGACATAAATGTCAGGTTTTCTTCTAAACCTTGAATTCACTAAGTTTGTGCTTTTTTGCCTAGTCATCTTGCTTGGGGCAAAATGTACTGTTTGATGCTTTCTCAGGACTGACAGGTTTTTCTTACAGGAACAGAATCTCAAAAGCAGACGTGAAACACTTTTCTATGTTACTTAGTTTCAACTGAAAAATCACCTAGAGGTAAATCTTTCATCTAAATCTTGACATCACAGTGTTTGTGCTTTTTGCCCAGTCAGCAGGCATGGTGCCCAAAGTTCTTTAGGAAGCTTTCTATTCTGTAGAATTTTTACTCACTCGAAGCACATCTTAAAAGTTAGCAGTGAGACATAGGTATATGTACTTAATTTGAGCTGAGAAATGATAAAGAGGTCAAGTTTTTCTAAATCTTGAATTCACTGAGTTAGTGCTTTTTTGCCTAATCCCCCTGTTTGGGACGAAAAGCAGTGGTTGACGCTTTTTGAGTACTGACAGGTTTTTCACACAGGAATCGAATCTAAAATCCAGAAGTGAAACAAATCTATGTTACTAAGTTTGAACAGAAAAATCTTCTAGGTGCAGCCAGCCCAGAAAATGCAAGGAAATTCGTTGAACAATTTGGTGTGGTAGGGCAATGCAAGGACAGGTGTGGATAATTGCTGCCAGTCAGAGCAATGCAAGAACCAAAGTAGAAATGTAAGGCCAGGCCTGGATTGCAAAAACATCCTTGGAAATATACAGCCAGGTCGGGCAGTGCACCACCAGATGTGGAAAGGTGCGGACAGGTCGGGCAATGCAAGGAGAGGTGAGGAAAGGTGCGGTTGGGCAGGACAATGCAAGGATAGTCGTGGAAATGTGTGGCTGGGCCTGACAATGCAAGTACAGGAGTGGAGAGTTGCGACTAGTCCGGAAAATGCAAGGACAGACCAGACGTGGGGAGGTGCTGCCAGGCCGCACAATGCAAGGACAGATGGGGAAAGGTGTGGCTAATCAGGAAAATTCAAGGAGAGGCGTGGGAGGAGAGTACAGGCCGGGCATTGCAAGGAAAGATGGTGAAAGGTGCGGCCAGGCTGGGCAATGCAAGGGGAGTCGTGGAAAAGTGTGGCCAGGCTGGAAATGTAAGGACAAGTGTGGAAATTTGCAAACAGGCTGGACAATGCAAGGACAGGTGTGGAAAGGTGTGGCCAGGCCAGATAATGAAAGGACAAGTGTGGAAATGTGCTGCCACGCTGGACAATGCATTGAGAGCAATGGAAAGGTGGGGCCAGGGCTGGCAATGCAAGGACAGGAAGGGAAAGGTGCAGTCAAGCCGTGCAATGCAAGGACAGGAATGGAAAGTTGCAGCCAGGCTGGTCTATGCAAGGACAGGCGTGGAAAGGTGCTGCCATGTTAAGCAATGTAGGGCCATGCATGGAAGGTGTGGCCAAGTCTGGCAATGCAAGTACAGGCTTGGAAAGGTGTGGCCAGGCCAGACAATTCAAGGACAGGTGTGGAAAGGTGCGGCCAGGCCGGACAATGCAAGACGAGCAATGGAAAGGTGCAGCCAGGACGAGCAAGGCAAGGACAGGATTTGAAGCATGAGAAAAGGCTGGGCAATACAAGGACAGACAGCGAAAGGTGCAATCAGGCCAGGCAATGCAAGAACAGGCATTTAAATGTGTAGCCAGGGCGGGCAATGCAAGGACAGGAGTGGAAAGGTGTGGCCAGGCTGGACAATGTAAGGACAGGCATGGAAAGGTGTGCTTAGGCCAGACAATGTAAGGGCAGGAGTGGAAATATGCGACCAGGCTGGACAATGCAAGTACATTAGTGGATAGTTGCAGCCAGGCCGGGCAATACAAGGACAGGCGTTAAAATGTGTGGCCAGTTTGGGTGAGGCAGGGCCAGGACTGGAAATTACGGCTATGCCTGGCAATGCAAGGACAGACATAGAAAGGTGTGGCCAGTTCAGGCAATGCAAGGAGAGGCATGAAAGTTGTGGCCATGCCGGTCTATGCAAGCACAGGCATGGAAAGGTGAAGCTAGGTCAGGCAATGTAGGGCCAGAAGTGGAAAGCTGCAGCCAGGTCTGGCAATGCAAGGATAGTCTGGAAAGGTGCGGCCAGGCCGGAAAATGCAAGGATAGGCTTGGAAAGATGCTGCCAGGTCGGGCAATGCAAGGACAGTCATGGAAAGTTACAGCCATGTCTGGCAATGCAAGGACGGTGGTGGAAAGGTGTGGGTAGGATGGACAATCCAAGGACAGGTGTGGAAAGGTGTGACCTGGCCAGAATGCAATGACAGGTGTGGAAATGTGCGGCCAGGCTGGGCAATTTCAGGACATACTGGGAAAGGTGTGGCCAGGCCAGACAATGGAAGGACAGGCATGAAAGTTGTGGCCAGGCCGATCAATGCAAGCACAGGCTTGGAAAGGTGTGACCAGGTCAGGCAATATATGGTCATGTGTGAAAAAGTGCGTCCAGGTCAGGCAATGCAAGTACAGTCATGCAAAGGTGCGGCCTGGTATGGCAATGCAAGGATAGGCATGGAAAGGTGCAGCCAGGCTGGACAATGCAAGGACAGGCGTGGAAAGGTGCGGCCAGGCAGGACAATGCAAGGACAGGAATGGATAAGTGCGACCAGGATGGGCAATGCAAGGACAGGCGTGGAAAATTGTGGCCAGGCCAGGCAATTCAAGGACAGGTGTGGATACTTGAGTCCTGGCCAGAAATGCAAACATAGACCTGGAGAGATGTGGCCAGGTCAGGCAATGGAGGGGCAGGGGTGGAAATGTGCTGCCTTTCGGTCAATACAAGTACAGTTGTGGAAGGTGTGGCCAGCATAGCAATGCAAGGACTGGAGTGGAGAGGTGCAGCCAGGCTGGACAATGCAAGGACAGGAGTGAAGAGTTGTGGCCAGGCTGGAAAATGAAAGTATAGGCTTGGAGATGTGAGGACAGGCTGGGCAATGCAAGAACAGGTGTGGAGAGTTGTAGCCAGGCCAGGCAATGCAAGGACAGGAGTGGACCAGTGTGGTCAGGCCTGACAATGCAAGGGCAGGAGTGCAGAGTTGGAGCCAGGCCAGGCAATGCAAGGACAGGCATGGATAGTTGCGTCCTGGCCGGAAATGCAAGCATAGACTTGGAGAGGTGTGGCCAGGTCAGGCAATGGAGGGCCAAGGGTGGAAATGTGTGGCCGTTTGGTCAATGCAAGTACAGTCGTGGAAGGTGTGGCCAGGCGTGGCACTGTAAGGACTGGAGTGGAGAGGTGCGGCCAGGCCGGACAATGTGAGGACAGGCATGGAGAGGTGCAGCCAGGCTGGAAAATGCAAGACAGGTGTGGAGAGGTGCGGCCAGGCCGGGCAATACAAGAACAGGCATGGAGAGGTGTGGCCAGGCTGGGCAATGCAAGGACGGGGTGGAGAGTTGCGGCCAGGCTGTGCAATGCAAGAACAGGTGTGGAGAGTTGCGTCCAGGCTTGACAATGCAAGGACACACTTGCAGAGGTGTGGTCAGGCCAGTCAATGGAAGGACAGGAGTGGAGAGGCACAGCTGGGCCAGAAAATGCAAGGACAGGCTTGGAGAGGTGAGGGCAGGCTGGGAAATGCAAGATAGCCAAGGAGAGGTGCGGCGGTTCGGGTAATGCAAGTACTTTTGTGGAAAGGTGTGGCCAGGGGTGAAAATGCAAGGACTGTGGTGGAGAGGTGCTGCCAGGCTGGGCAATGCAGGCCCAGGCATGGAGAGGTGTGGCCAGGTCAGGCAATGGAGGGCTAGGCATGGAAAGATGAGTCCATTCAGTCAATGCAAGCACAGCAATGGAAAAGTGCAGGCAGGTGTGGCAATGCAAGGACTGGCATGGAGAGGTGTGTCCAGGATGAACAATGCAAACACGGGGGTGGAGAAGTACGGCCAGCATGGACAATGCAAGGACAGGCATGGAGAGATGCATCCAGGCTGCACAATGCAAGGATAGACATGGAGATGTGCGGCCAGGAAGGACAATGAAAGGACAGGTGTGGAGATGTGCAACCAGGCTGGACAATGCAAGGACAGGCATGGAATGGTGCGGCCAGGTTGGGCAATGCAAGGGAAGGCGTGGAGAGGTGCGGCCAGTCTGGGCAATACAAGGACAGGCATGGAGAGGTGTGGCCAGGCCGGGCAATGAAAGGACAGGCATGGACAGGTGCAGCTCAGCCCTGCAATGCAAGCACAGGCCTGTAAATGTACGACCAGGTCCTGCAAAAATGGGCCAGGAATGGATAGTTGCAGCCATTCAAGCAATGCAAGTACAGTGGTGGAAAGGTGTCGCCAGGTGTGGCAATGCATGGACTGGTGTGTAGAGCTGTGGACAGTCCAGACTGTGGGTCTGCTAAACTTAAGCAGTCTGTTTGACCACCAATTGTTATCTACAGTTCTACATTCCTATACAAGGTCAGAGCTGCCCAATTAATTAAGTCATAGCAAAACCTTACAAGGTGCCTTTCAATATCAACCAGAAACAGAAAGCTAGATCATGCTGGGAAGGTTATGCACCTTGAGGTATGGCTGGGAAAGCCCGGGGGGCTGATGACAGGTGCATAAAGTATACTCCTGACTTATGCATCACAAGGTATGACCGGGAATGCCTGGGGGGCTGAGGACTGGTGCATGACAAGGGACCACAGAAGCTGATCAGTGGAAAGCCTTGTTGATAAGATTATAACCTTACCGGAGGGTTTGGGGTATAATTTCAATTACATTTGGTGGCCAAATAGATAAGAATCATCTGGTCAGCGGACTCATGTCCCCAGAAGCCTTTAATTACAAGGACATAGTCTTTAGTTTTACCCATCTTTTTCTCCTTGTCCTCCTGACCTCTGTAACTGATGTAATATGATAATTCCAGAAATAAAAAGGTCAGGATCTCGCTCATTGAGCAGCATCATGCATCATGTAAGCCTGCTCCACGACTCCTGTGTATCAGTGTGGTGTTGCTCCAGATGCAACACCAGACAATTCAAGGACAGGTGTGGAGAGTAGTGGGGAACCAGACAATGAAAGGACAGGCATGGAGAAGTGCGGCTACGATGGAAAATGCAAGGAAAGGAGTGAAGAGGTGGGACCTGGCTGGGCAATGTAAGGACAGGTGTGGAGAGGTGCGGCTAGGACGGGCAATGCAAGGACAGGTGTGAAGTGGGGCCAGACCAGACAATGAAAGGACAGGTGTGGAGAGGAGCAACCTGGCCGAACAATGAAAGGACAGGCATGGAGAGGTGTGGCCAGCCTGGGCAATGGAGGGACAGGTGTTAAAAGGTGTGGCCATTCAGGCAATGCAAGTACAGTAGTGGAAAGGTGCAGCCAAGTCTGGCAATGCTAGGACTGGCAAGGAGAGTGCGGCCAGGCTGGGCAATGCAAGCACAGGTTTGGAAATGTGCGGCAGTTCAGGCAATGTAAGTACAGTTGTGGAAGGTGCAGCCAGGTGTGTCAATACAAGGACTGGTGTGGAGAGGTGTTACCAGGCTGGACAATGCAAGGACATTCATGGAGATGTTCGGCCATGCCGGGCATTGCAAAGACAGGCGTGGAAAGAAGCAGCCAGTCCGGGCAATGCAGAGGCAGGTTTGGAGAGGTGTGACCAGGCCGGGCAATGCAAGGACAGCTTGGAGAGGTGTGGCAAGCTCAGCCAATGGAAGGCCAGGCTTGGAGAGGTGAGGCCAGTTCAGGCAATGCAAGTACAGTCGTGGAAAGGTGCGGCCAGGTCTCATAATTCAAGGACTGATGAGGAGAGGTGCAGCCAGGCTGGACATGGATAAGTGTGGAGAGGTTAGGCCAGGTGGAAAATGCAAGAACAGGCATGGAGAGGTGTAGCCAGGCCTGACAATGCAATAACAGGCGTGGAGGGGCGCGGCCAGGATGGGCAATGCAAGGACAGGCGTGGACATGTACTGCCCAACCCAGCAATGCAAGTACAGGCCTGGAAAGTTGCGGCCAGGTAGGGCAATGGAAGTCCAGGCGTGGAAATGTGCGGCCGTTCGGGCAATGCAAGTACAATCACGGAAAAGTTCAGCCAGGTGTGGCAATGAAGGACTGGCGTGGAAAGGTGTAGCTAGGCCAGACAAAACAAAGACAGGTGTGGAGAGGTGTGGCCAGGCCGGTCAATGCAAGGACAGGCCTGGAGTGGTGCGGCCATGCTGGGCAATGCAAGGACAGGTGTGGACTGGTGTGGCAAGGCCAAGTAATGCAAGGGCGAGCGTGGAGAGGTGCGGCTAGGCCAGGTTATGAAGGAACAGGCATGGAAAGGTGAGTCCGTTCAGGCAATGCAAGTACAGTGTGGAAAGGTGCGTTCAGGTATGGCAACGTGAGGACTGGCAGGGAGAGGTGCGTCCAGGCTGGCATTTCATGGATAGGCATGGAGAGGTTTGGCCGTTTGTGCAATGCAAGTACAGTTGTGGAAAGGTGCAGCGAGGCCGGACAATGCAAGGCCAGACATGGAAAGGTGTGGCCAGGCCGGACAATGCAAGGACAGGCGTGAAAAAGTGCGGCCAGGCAGACAATGCAAGGACAGGCGTGGAAAGGTGCAGCCAGGCCGGAAAATGCAAGGACAGACAGGGAAAGGTGTGGTAAGTCCGGACAATGCAAGGAAAGGTGTGGAAAGGTGCCGCCAGTTCGGGCAATGTAAGGACAGATGGGAAAAGCTATGGCCAGGCCAGGCAATCCAAGGAGAGGCCTGTAAATTTGTCTCCAGGCCTGGCGAAACAAGGACAGGAGAAGAAAGTTGCAACCAGGCCGGACAATGCAAGCACAGGAGTACAAAGCTGAGGCCCAGCCGGGAATGAAAGGACAGGTGTGGAAATGTGTGCCAGGCTGGATTCTGCAAGGACAGGCCTGGAAATGTGCAGCCAGTCCGGGAAAATGCAAGGACAGGCTTGGAAAGTTACAGCCAGGCGGCAATGCAAGGACAGGCCTGGAAAGGTGCGTCAATGCAGGCAATGCAAGGACAAGTTGTAAAGCTGTGGCCGGGCTGGGAAATGCAAGGTCAGGCGTGGAATGGTGTGGCCCGGCTGGGCAATGCAAGGAAAGGTGTGGAAAGGGAAATGGAAGGACAGGCCTGGAAAGTTGCAGCCAGGCCAGGCAATGTACATACAGGCGTGGAAAGTTGTGGCCATGAGGGCAATGCAGGGACAGACGTGGAAAGGTGTGGCCCTGCTGGGCAATATAAGAACAGCCATTGAAAGGGATGGTCTGGCAGGGAAATGCAAGGACAGTCATGGAAAACTGGAGGAGGCCGGGCAATGCAAGGACAAGGGAGGAAAGGTGCAGCCAGGTCAGAGAGGCAGGGCCAGGCATTGAATTGTGCGGCCAGAAAGGGAGATGCAAAGACAGGCGGCCAGGCCAAGCATGCAAGGACAGGGGTGGAAAGGTGAGGGCAAGCCTGGCAATGCCAGGACAGTCTTGGAAATGTGCCGCCAGGTCAGGCAAGACAGGACCAGGCGTGAAAATGTGCTTTTTAGATTCTGCTCCTGAGTGAAAAATCTGTCAGTGTTCAGAAAGTGTCAAATAGTGCATTTCGCCCCAAGTGGGATGACTAGGCAAAAAAGCACTAACTCAGTGAATTCAAGGTTCAGATGTAAGATTTACCTCTATGTCATTTCTCAGCTCAAGCTAAGTAACATATGCCTGTGTCTAACTGCTTGCTTTTAAGATTCTCTTTCTCTGTGAAAAACCTCTACTGCTTAGAAAGCTTCTACAGTGCTTTTTGTGCCATGTGGGATGACTTGGCAAAAAGCACAATCTCTGTGATTTCAAGGTTTCGATGAAAGATTGACCTCTAGGTGATTTTGCAGTTCGTTCTAAGTAACATATACATGGGTTTCACTTCGGGCTTTTTAGATTCTCTTCCTGTGTAATAAAACTGTAAGTGCTCAGAAAGCAAAAAACAGGTCATTTTTCCCCAAGCAGGATTGATACTGGGCAAATGGGGCTTCAAAATTGGACAAAGGCCATGCCCAAATTGCTTACCAGTCACTATCTTGGTTCTGCACCCACGCACAACATTGCAAGACTACTCTGGCTTAGGTAACAATAGCAATGGGATTTATTTAACAAACAGGAAAAAGCAAACAATTACTGAAGTCCACATATGGCCGTTTATCTTACTTAAAGCAATGTCCAGTCCTTTAAGTCCCACAAAGTAACAAAGGTAGCATATTCCCGCCACTGTTGATGTGGAGCTCCTCTTCCAAACAATTGCAGCCACGATTGCAAAATGGCGTCTTCCTTCTTCTGCAGGCGTGCAACAGCCAGAGTGTAGGCCAGGCTCCAACACATGAGGACGACACAGACCACAACTGGAGATGTTTCTGGAACTGCCATGGGGCCCCAGCACAGTACCAGGCCAACAACAGTGCAAACAGCAACTACAGAGGCCAGACGGCCCAACAGACTGCACTCACGCATTTTAGGAAGGCTCCCACTTTGGGCCTCTGCCTTTTTCCCTCGGCTTCAGTAAAGACAAAACTGGGAGCAGTTTCCATCACTCGGCTACCTGCAAATCCTTCAAAGTTGCTGGCCCCAAAGTCACTGAAGATTCAAAAACATCATGGCGACTGCATCCTCTATTCCTATATCAAGGTGACTGCTTCTTCTTTTCCTACATCATGGCGACTGCTTCCTCTATTTCTTCGGCATGGCAACTGCCTCTTCCAATCCTACATCATGGTAACTCATTCTTCTTTTCCTACTTCATGGCGACTTTTCTTCTCTTCCTACATCATGGCGACTGCTTCTTCTTTTTCTCCATTATGGCGACTGAAATCCCCTTCTCCTTAAGTCCCTTTTATTTCTCATCAGAATCTCCAACCCAAAATGCAGAACTTAGCATTTTCCCTGGGGCCATTCATTCTCATCAGAAAACCCTTCCAGGGGGCACCACATTCACTGAACTTTAGAATCAGACAGGTTACAGGATGACTAGGCAAAAAAAGCACTAACTGTTAATTCAAGGTTTAGATGAAAGATTTACCTCTATGTTATTTCTCAGCCCAAACTAAGTAGCATATACCTGTGTCTCACTGCTAGATTTCAGATTCTCTTTCTGTGTGAAAAACCTCTATTGCTTAGAAAGCTTCCTACAGTGCTTTGTGCACCATGCAGGATGACTTGGCAAAAAAGCATACACTCTGTGATTTCAGGTTTAGATGAAATATTGGCCTGTAGGTGATTTTGCACTTCAAACTAAGTAACATATACAAGTGTTTCACTTTGGGCTTTTTAGATTCGGTTCCTGTGTGAAAAACCTCTCAGAGCTCAGAAAACATCGAACAGTGCAATTTCACCCCAAGCAGGATGAATAAGCAGAAAACACTAACTCTGAATTAAAGGTTTAGATGAAAGATTAATCTCTAGGGGATTTTGCAGTTCAAACTCAGTAACATATACGTGTGTTTCACTTTGGGCTTTTTAGATTTTGTTCCTGTGTGAAAAACCTGTCAATGCTCTGAAAGTATCAAACAGTGCATTTCGCCCCAAGCGGGATGAATAAGCAAAAAAGCACTAACTCAGTGAATTCAAGGTTCAGATGTAAGATTTACCTCTATGTCATTTCTCAACTCAAATTAAGTAACATATACCTGTGTCTCACTGCTAACATTTAAGATCTCTTTCTGAGTGAAAAACCTCTATTGCATAGAAAGCTACCAACAGTGCATTGTGGGCCATGTGGGATGACTTGGAAAAAAAGCACAAACTCTGTGATTTCAAGATTTAGATGAAATATTGGCCTATAGGTGATTTTGCACTTCAAACTAAGTAACATATACATGTGTTTCACTTCAGGCTTTTTAGATTCTGTTCCTGTGTGAAACACTTGTCAGTGCTCAGAATGCATCATAAAGTGCATGTTGCCCCAAGGGGGATGACTAGGCAAAAAACACTAACTCAGTGAATTAAAGGTTTCAATGAATGATTCAACTCTATGTCATTTCTCCATCGAAACTAAGTAACATATATCTGTGTTCTGCCTTGCCTGACCTGGCCGCGGAATTCCATGCCTTCCATGCCCTGGCCACACAATTCTACACCTGTCCCTGCCTTGCCAGACGTAGCCTCAAGTTCTCACACCTGGCCCTGTCTTGCCCGACCTGGCCCCAACTTTCCCCTTCCCTGCCTGGCCCTGCCTTGCCTGACCTGGCTGCACCTTACCACGCCTTGTCCTGCCTTGCTTGGTCTGGATGCACCTTCCCACACCTGGCCCTGCCTTGCCTGGCTAACCACTCATTCCAACGCCAGACACTGCCTTGCCCGATTTGGCCACACCTTCCATGCCTGGCAGTGCATTGCCATGCTTGGCGCACCATTCAAACCTGGCTTTGGCTTGCCCAGCCTGGCTGCATCTTTCCACACCTGGCCCTGTCATATCCAGCTTGGCCACACCTTTCCACACCTGGCCCTGCTTGCCCGGCCTGGCCGCTTCTTTCCACGGCTGTCCCTGTCTTGCCCAGCCTGGCAGCATCTTTCCATGCCAAACCCTTCCTTGCCCAGCACTGCCGTACCTTTCCACACCTGGCCGTGCCTTTCCCAGCCTGGCCTCTATTCATATGCCTTGCAATGCATTCCCACAACTGACCACACCTTCACACGCCTGGCTCGTCCTTGCCTGGCCTGGCTGCACCTTTCTGTGCCTGGCCCGGCCTTGCCCAGAGTGGCCTCACCTTCCCATGCCTCGCACTGCATTGCCACACCTGGCCCCACCTTTCCATGCCTAGTCCTGCCTTGCCCAGCATGGTGGTACCTTTCCACGCCTGGCCCTGCCTTGCCTGGCCTGGCCGGACCTCTCCACACCTGTATTTCCTTCCCCACCAACCTCACCTTGTCTTGCAGGTCCCTGATTTGCCCAGCCTGGCTGCATCTTCCCATGCCTGGCACTGCATTGTCACGCATGCCTGCACATTTTCACACCTGGCCCTGCTTTGCCTGGCCTGGCGCACATTCCCACTCCTGGCACTTCAATGCCAAACCTGGCCCCAGCTTCCCCTCCTGGCACTGCCTTGCACAGCCTGGCCTCACGTTTCCACCCCTGTCCCTGCCTTGCCCAGCCTTGCTGCACCTTTCCATGACTGATCCTGCCCTGCCCAGATTGGCCTCCCCTTCCCATGTGGGCAATGGCTTGCCTGGCCTGGCCACACCTTCTGACACTTGGCACTGCTTTGCCATGCCTGGGTACACCTTCCCACTCCTGGCACTGCCTTACCCGGATGGCTGCTCCTTTCCACACCTGGCCCAACCTTCCCGGGCGTGGCTGTAACTTACCACGCCTGGCCCTGCCATGCCCGGCCTGGCCACACCTTTTCATGCCTGGCCCTGCCCTACCCAAATTGACCACACCTTCCCTTGCCTGGCCTTGCTTGCTTGGCCTGGCCACACATTTCCACAGCTGGCCTACCTAGCCCAGCCTGGCCAAATCTTTCCACGACTGGCCCTGCTTTTCCTAACCTGGCAAAAAGTCACAAAGTGCTTTGTGAGCCATGCGGGATGACTTGGCAAAAAAGCACAAACTGTGATTTCAATGTTAAGATGAAAGTTTTACCGCTATGTGATTTTGCAGTTCAATCTACGTAACATATACATGTGTTTCACTGCTGGCTTTTTAGAGTCAGTTCTTGTTTGAAAAACTTCTATTGCTTAGAAGACTTCATAAAGTGCTATGTGCACCATGTGGCATGACTGGGTAAAAGCACTAACTCAGCGATTTCAAGGTTTATATGAAAGATTTGCCTCTATGTAATTTTCCAGTTCAAAATCAGTAACATATGCATGTGTTTCACTTCTGGCTTTTTAGTTGCTGTTCCCCTGTGAAAAACCTGTCAGTGCTCAGAAAGTGTCAAACAGTGCATTTTGCCCCAAGCGGGATGACTAGGCAAAACACCACTTAGTGAATTCAAGATTTTGATGGAAGATTTACCTATATGTGATTTTTCAGCTCAAAATTAGCAGCATATGCAAGTATGTCACTTGTGCCTTTTAAGATTCTGTTTCTGTGTGAAACATCTCTAGTGCTCAAAAAGCTTCAAACAGGGTTTTCCCTGCAATGCTGAATGAGTAGGAAAAAAGCACTAACTCTGGATTTCATGGTTTAGATAAATGATTTACCTCTATGTGATTTTTCAGCTCAAACTAAGTAACATATACAACTCTCTGACTTCTGCCTTTTAAAATTCTGTTCCTGTGTGTAAATCCTTCAGTGCTCATAAACCTTCAAGCAGTGCTTTTTGTCCAATGATGGATGAGTTGGATAAAAAACCACTAGCTCTGTGATTTAAAGTTTACATGAGAGATTTACCTATATATGATTTTCCAGTTCAAAATAAATAACATATACAATTGTCTCACTTCTGACTTTTATGATTCTGTTCCTGTGTCATAAACCTCTAGTGATCAGAAAGCCTCAAACGTTGCTCATCCTCCAATTTGGGATGAATAGGCAAAAAAGCACTAACTCAGTGATTGTAAGGTTTAGAAGAAAGATTTACTTTTATGTGATTTTCCAGCTCAAATTAGGTAACATGCACGTTTCTCACTTCTGGCTTTTAAGATTCTGTTTCTCTGTGAATAACTTCTAATGCTCAGAAAGCGTCACGTAGTGCTTTTTGCCCAAATATGGTTGAACAGTACTGGTTAACAAAATTTTACACAAGTGATGTTACTGAAATAAAATTAGTCATTTCCTATCAATTTGTTTGTGCTCAACATGAACATGACAGTCAAATTCTAATTTTGGCTTTAGTTTTTTTTTTTTGTAATCTGCAATAAATTGATGTTTATATCACAAACTCCATGCCAATAGTATTGAGTCCCAGGGCAAGTTAGGGTTAATTAGGCAGTTTCAGGGACAGTTAAGTAGGGACCTCAGAGACAGAGATAAGGCAGTAAATTCTAGGTGCTAACCAAAGTATACTCCAAAAGACAAGGGCAGTATAAATATCAACCAGACATACTCCAGAGTTGAGGTCAGAGGTCCAGGGACGCTAATGGGGACAGATAATTTCAAGGATAAAATTTAATCAGGACAGTAAATGTTGGCAGACCTTAAAAAAAAGCTCTAAGACAGGAGATGGGAAAATGGGCACATCTACCTGGAGGTGTACAGCCACTAGGATAGAGGGCCAATCACAAAGCAGGATATGATGAGATTTTAAAACAAAGAAAAAAAGGTTTAAATACCCCTAGACACAGGCCCACAGGGGCTTACTTGACCTTCCCAAGTTCAGTGTACTTGGGAGTCCTTACTTTCTTCCTTTAAACTTTTCTTTACTCTCTTACTTTACGTTACTCTCTTAAATAAACTTTGTTTTTCTCTGCTTACTTATCTAAAACGTGTGTGAAATCATTTTTATGGCTTCATGGGATAAGAACCTCTGGTAGTTCAAGGGTTAACTGCGTACACTGGCTTCATATTGGGGCCTGTCGTCCCGGCTTCAGTATAAGGCCTATGGTTAATACCTGTAAAAAATCAAGTCATAGACTACTTCTTAGCTTTCTTCACTTGTCTCTTGCACAGCTGTTCAGGAGCATCTCTGGAGAGTGTCCAGCAGTAGTCAGCCAGCATTGTGGTGGACCATTTTCTCTGGTATCTTTGTTCCATTGATGCAATATCTTGTTGAAAGTGTTTGCATGTTCATCACTAACCATACCACAGTTTTCAGGGAAGAAATCCAGATAAGAATGAAGGAAGTGGATCTTTAGAGACATGTTGCAGCCAAGTTTCTGATACTGCATCAGCATGTCTTCTAGTTCCCTGTAGTTTTCTGCCCTAACATTCCCAAGAAAGTTTGTAGACACGGCGAAAAGCATTCCATGCTTGTTTTGCATCACCCTGCTGCAAATTGTTGAACCGGTCAAATCATGAACCAGGTCATTTAATTCTTCCTGTGTGAGTCTTTGTGGGGTTGATGATGCACCACAGTGAAAATCTGGATCACAGCATGCTGATGGAACAGGAGAAGAACAGGTTGGCTCACCCTTGTCCTCATCAGATGAATCAAGAGAACATTCTGCTGGAGGTTCTGGAATAGTAAGTCCCTCACCATTTGGAACTGGTCTCAATGCAGACAGATGGTTGGGTAGACTATTCTTGACTTCTTTTGCTTCGTTATTCCACCAGAAAGAGGAGGAATCAAGTGAAGAAATAGTCTTTCACATGGTTGCTTGGCTATCTCCACACCATGGGGACTACAAATGACATTGATGGTCTTTTGCCATTTAACCAGGGTGAAAGCTGTGTTGTACATGTAGCACAGCATCATATATGCAGGGCCCAAGGCTTGTCTTGGTCACCAACCTTGCATCTGAAGTAAAGATGATAAGTCTTCTTATCATCTGAGAAGTGATACTTTTCTTCTGGTTGGCAAATGTCACTTTCCCACAAATAGAGCAGAAATTGTCCATGCTATTAATGCACTTTCGAGGCATTACTGTTCTGTATTGTACCTAAATCAATAAAATAATACCAGCTCTGTGTACCAGTAGCTTAAACTGTCTCGCATAAATTCTGAAATATTTTCAGTGCTCAACCTTTCTGACAGGGCTTTATATAGTGCACTGCTCTCGTCAGCTTACTTCAGCAGCCACCTGGCAGCAGTATTGCATTGCATCAGAAAATGATGCAATCAAATCTGGATGGTGACGGTATTATGCAATGACGGTATTATGCAATACAATGCAATATTACATCATTCTAGGATGATTTAGGATGTTGTTGCAGTCCGACTGGACAAATTTACATGGTGAAACATATAAAATGAATTATATGAAATATCTTCAAAATGAGAGCTAATAAAACATTTTCCAGGTTATATTCATGTTCAGCACACCAAGATACTATAGATTAGGGCCTTTTTAAGTCAGTAACAATCTCAATGTTGACCAGTGTTATGAATCCCAAACTGGCAATGTTCTAGGATGGGAGTTCAATTGTAGACTAGGGGGTGTGCCGGGCCGGGTATGCTGTAGTTACTCTCCTTGACATTCTTGAAGTCCTCTATCTCCAGATGCCAGTGCCCAATGGCAGAGTTGATAGCCTTGACTAGAGTCCTAGAACTAGGACAAAGGCAGAGAATCAATATCAATATGGATTCCAAATATGCACATGTAATTCTCCATATACATTCCACTTCTGAAAGAATGGGATTCCTAAACTCTGAGGGGACCCTACTTAAATGCCATGCTGAAATAAATAGACTATTGCAGGCAATAACAAAACTGCTTGAGGTGGTGGTGATCCATTGCAGGGGAAATCAAAGAGGATCTGATGAAATCACTGAAGGGAACAAAAAGGTTGATTTCCAGGCAAAGAAAGCAGCCACTGAGGACTTCATACAGGTGCAGGGTCCCTTGTGGACAGGAACACCAAAGGACATAGTGTCTCAATATAATCGTAGGAGTTAGAGGAGACTATGTCTCAGGCAAGAACTATGCTCCCCTGCAGGTGGATGCGAACAGAAGATGATAAATGACATCTTCCATCCAGTGCCCATTGGAGGGTCTTTAAAAACTTGCATTAAATGTTCAACTTTGGAATTGAAAACTCTTCTCACGTGGCAAAGAGTTTATTCACTGGCAAAGATAGTCTTAAGACTCTCATCCAGGCTATTAAAGCAGGTAAAGTGTGCAGAAAAAATAATCCTCTTAATAGGAGGATGACACCTCCATGTCTCCAGAGATCTGGTAGACCCAGGTGAGGCTGGCAATGAGATTTCACTCATAAGACAAAGCATAGAGGATTCCATACCTCTTTGAGTAGACACTTTCACAGGCTGGGTAGAGGTTTTTCCTTGTTGAACAAAATAACCTGGGGAAGTGGTTCGCACTTTAATACATGAAATCATTTATAGATGTGGCCTGTGTCACAGGCTTCAGAGCGACAACAGTCCTGCTTTTAAATCTGCACTCACTCAAAAGGTGTCCCAGGCCTTAGGTACAGATTATCACTGACACTGGGCTTGGAGGCTCCAGTCCTCTGGCAAGGGGGAAAAAGCTTATGACATACTTGAGAGATGTCTAAGAAAACTTGCACAGGAGACACAGCAGCCTTGGTCTGCTCTTTTGCCCATGGCTCTCTTAAGGATAAGAAAAACTCCAAAATGCTCGGTCTCAGTCCTTCTGAGGTACTCTATGGCAGGACTTTCTTCAAAAATGATTTATTTTTTGTCCCTGAAATTGTTGAGTTGACTAAATTTGTTTCAAGGCCTTATTAAAATAAAAGTTTACCAGAGACTCCTGATAGCTCTGGTCATGTGGCCCCTGTCTTTGAACTGGGATATCTATCTCTTGTCAAAACTATTCCCACTAAGTTTCCTTAACCCTTTATGGGCGGTCCCTATCCCCTTGTTTTCTCTCCTTCTATGGAGGTCACAGTAGCCGGGGTGGATGCCTGAATACATCATACTCGAGTGAAAGCTTGGGACTCCACTTTCTCAGAGCCCAGGATGCTGAACAATCTGCTCCACTCCCCTCCACCTGGACCTGAGAACTGCTAGAGTACATTCCCCTCCTGTCCAAATGTCTACTACAGAGGAAAGTGCTTAATTCCACATGTTGTCTTTGTTTATTGGATTTACAGCTATAATCGATCTTGCAGTTTTCCTGTGGACCCCTGGAATTATACTCAGTTATGCTCCCAGAGTGAACTATTTGTCAAAAAGTTCTTTTATTTTACCTTGCCTCAGTTCTTTTGGTTGGGCTTCTCTGCCCCTCAGACAATTAGGTTCATTTTGTTAATGTTTCCTTCGCAGACTTCTCCCCTGTCTTATTGCCACCCATGAACTCATCCTTAAATCTACAGCAAAGACAGCGACTTGTGTGTGCCGCAGAGGGGACTGTGCTGTGCAAAGATCCCCCCCAGGCCCTACCAGCTTCTGCTGAGGAACTATGTCATTTATCAGCCTCCGTGTGTGGGATGAAAGGACGTGTCATTAATGGGACTACTTTTTCCCAAAACGAATGGACACAATTAGTCCCTTCTCCACTTAATGAAAGCTGGCCCCCAGCCTTATCTCCCCCTATGGATTCAGTAAACAGAATAGAAGGTTACACTCATGTTTTCTTTCAAAATCCTTTGGCTAGACACTCTTCCCAAGACTTGGGGTGGATAAACCTCACCTTCTATAAATACACTATTATATTTAACTATTCCCATGACAGCCTCAGTGCTGTAAACACACCATGTGTCTGGGGCACACACGGAGACATGGCACATGAGCACTACCTCTGTGAAATCTCATTCTCTGGGGAAGCACTCGCCTCAGTGCCACCCAGTGCTATCACTCAAGAAGACCACTTTCTGTTTTCTGATAGTTCAGGTACCGGTCATGGGGAAGTTGGATGGGTGCAGATATGGGGCTCTTGCTGAGTTTTACTGGAAGCATGTAGGGTATGGAGGAGTATATCAGGGAGTCTGACCCCACTGATTTCTCCTATCCCAAACTCAATGTTCTCCAGCTCATTACCCATAATTGTCTCTGCAATAGCCCCTGGCACGTTTTTAACTTAAACACTCCTCTCCCACATGTGCAAATTTTACCCAAACCATTTCAGAGAGGGAGACACTATTGGGAATACAAACTTCATTTCTAAAAGCATGGCCAGAGGGACCCAGGACTGCCATCTCATTAGAAAATGCAGGACATGTTTTTTCTTCTTTGCAGAAACTTGTATATAATCCTCCCCCAACATGGGACAGGCCGCTGAGCCATTGTCATTATTGTGCCTGACTTCACTGTTCTCAACCCATAACCAATGCCCTATTCAGGAACAATCTCCAAACTAGGTTCATTTCTTGAACACTACTGTCTGCAAGACCTGAGAGAAATATCAGTATGTCCTCCTTTGAGATCTCTCTAACACTCTAACTATGACTAGTGAGAATGTGGGCACAAACACCCTATTTTATAATATCCTGGCTTTGGAAATACTATTGTCCATGGATTCTTTTCATTTACAGGAATTCATCTTCCACAAAAATTAGTTTTAAATCTGACCATTAGCGTACAGCAAGGGCGGACATTTTATTCCATTCATGGGACACTCTATAGAGGCTCCACAACCCTCTCTGAATTCCCAAGCTTCAGCAGTTACACAGAACCATGGAGCTCTAGACTTGCTGAAGGCTGAAGTCAGAGGAGTCTGTGCCCTCCTATATGAAACATGTTGTTTTGGATTAACACTTCTAGTGAGGTAGAAGAAGAAATGGAGGTATTACAGAAAAATATCCATATTAAAGATGATCTTAAAAGGCAGGCAGGACAAGGGCCTAGTTAGCAACAATCAATCTCTGCCTGTGTAGGAAATCGACTTCTGTCCTGGTTGTTCCCCTTGTTCTTGCCCTTATTAATTTTCTTCATTATTTTCTTGTTTGGGCCCTGCATCCTCAACACCCTCATCAGAATCATGTCCTCTCGCCTGGAAGCAATCAGACTCCAAATGGTCCATCAGAAGGAGCCCGGTATGATGCCTCCATTGTCCTTCCTCGGAGGTCCCTTAGAACATCGCCCTGCAGTGGAGCCCTGACTGCTTCTCCATCTCCCCCTTTTTCAGCAGGAAGCAGTTACTGAGCAATGCCGTTTGTCCTAGCAGCAGTTAATAAAGGGTTCATCCAGACAGAGGAGGGTGTGTCCCAAGGCATGTTAGGTTTAATTAGGCAGCTTCAGGGACAACATTTGTAGGCACTTTGGGATAAGGGCAGAGGAATTCAGAGGGCAAATGATCAGAGTAAATTTTAAGGCTAAGATTTAAGTTTAACTGAGAGAGTACATTTTTAAGAGACCTTGGACAGAGTTGTTAAAAAGGTAAATTCTAAGGTAAGAGCAGAGAAAATGGGCACATTTGCCTGGAGGCATATAGCCATTAGTAGAAAGAGCCAATCACAAAATAGGATGATGAAATTTTAAAATAGAGAAAAAAAGGGTTTAACACTGGCTCATAATGGCATAATTTGTCCCTCCTTGGCATTGCTACCTTTGAGCCCTTGCTTTTGTTCTCTCCCTCTACATAATCTTTACTTTCTTGAATAAAGTTTCTTTGCTTACTTATCTAAAAATTATGAAAATTTGTTTTACAGCTTCATGGGACAAGAACCTGTGGTGGTTGAAGGGCTAAATTAATAGCACATACCAGCTTCACAGAGTCCCCATATGGATGTTGGGGATAAATTTTGACCTGACTGAGTGAATTCCTCCTCAGTAAAGAGGATGCCTGATGAAGGTAAACAAAGTAGGGGGGACTGGAGCATTCTGCGCCCTGCTGATCTGCCCTGACAGCCTGCTGAGTCTGCTGAGTTTCCTTAGAGGCTCCAGAGAACCAGAGCCTTGACAGCCAAGGAATGATGCCAGATTTTTTGGTGGTGTCCAGGCCTGGGGTGCAGTGCTAGTTCTGGTCTCAAGTGGCAGCTGGTCTCGTCTCGTGTGCCAATGATGCCCTCTGCTCTTTGCTATGCCATGTAGTCACAGAATGCCCATTGTGTTGACCTCTGAGTCAGAAACACCTTGAACTCCTGTGACCAGGGTCAGTCTTTGTGGTGTAGCTGGAGAGAAGAAAGAGGCTCCAAAGGCTTCTCATTTAGGAGCCAACACTGTCCCTGTTCCAGCTGCCCTGCAGCACCCAGTTGTGTCTCAACATCACAATCACGAGCCCTGCCATTCTGGAGCTGTCGGTGTGAAAGGAACATGTCGGTGCATGAAAGTGAAGGCATGTTGATGACAGGAGTTGTGCCCTTCTGAAAATACGGAAAATGCGGAGAAGGATGTCTGGGAGGGCTCTCACGGGAGGGGTATTTGGTTGCCTCACTTATGACAACAAGGGGCCAGACAGGGTGGATTCAGTGTGTCAGGGAGAAACACCACTACTGCAGATGCTCATGGGCAAAAGTGAGTTCTGCAGAGGATGTTAGAGAGGTGGTCAGTGAGACTGTAGGGGACATGGGGGACACAGGAGGAAAGGAGGGAGGAAAGAAGGGAGGAGGGCACAGGCCCATAACTGGCCCAAGAGACTGTTCGTCTTCTGTTAGTTTCTGACAATACTGCCCTAATACTTCTCTTTAACCTCAGCTAATAGCTCATGGGAGCAATAGCACTCAGGGCTCTTGCTCTGTTTTGCATTTCGGGAAATACTTGATAGCCTCTGGCAACCCTATAGGTTCCCCTTAAGAAAGGGGAACCTTTTGCATCTCCCTGCATGGTTTAGCTGAGTAAAGTGTGGAGACATAGTCTTCATTTTAGTAAATTACACCCATTTTGTAAATGGTACCCTGGAAAGCAAGCAGTTCCTGAACCCCATTGGAAGATCAGGGCCCATGTCCTCCTTTGCATTTGTTCCTCCGTAGGATTCTGCACAGCACCTCCCCCACCCCACTCCGACCTCTCCCTGGCTATTCATAGTTATTCAGTATCTAAACAAACTTTCCTATTTGCATCTGGTAAAGAGACATGGCTCTGAATTCTCTTTGTGCCGACGTCAAGGGGTGAGGAATTCCCAAGTCCAGAAACATCAAAATCTGACAAGAAGACCACCAGAGGTGAGAAAACGTCTTCCCTACCTGTTTCAGAAAAATACAATGCTGTCAGACATCTTAATTTTATACTTCCAGCCTTTAGAGAAAAAGACTCTGCCTCTCTCTCCCCCCCCCCCCTTTTTCTCCCTCTCCCTTCCCTCTTTTCCCTCTCTCCCTCTCCGTCAGAAGCTATGGGAAATCTGAGGTTTGGAATTCAGTTTATAGAAAGTTGCATTTATGCTTTAATTGATGTTAACATATTAATCAGTTTTTAAAAGAAACTAAACTTTCAGAGGTCCAATAACAATCTTAAAGTCTTTACTCAAAGAAAATGCATCTTGTCTAGCTTGGTAACAAGTCCGAAGTAAATCAGCAGTTTTTATTTTAATTTAGTTGAGACCTCAATATTAGGAAAAGCTGTGTTACTTAGTCTGCGAGGACCACGCCCACGGGTCCCACGGGCTGCAGATGATGTAGAACCGGAGCAGGCTGGGCCACATAGACGCTGCTCTGGATCCACATCTATGTGGCCCCGCCTGATCCGGTTCCCTGTCTATGCAAAACCGCCCATTCTCCTTCCAGTCAGAACGGCCGGTCGCATATGGGCGCACCTGTGACCACGGCACTACAGGGAAGCCCATGTGTGCTCAGAATCGCATTGGGCAGTGGCTCTGTGTAGATTCATAGTGCAGTGACCAACAAGCTGCAACACCAGGGACCCCCCATCCTTAAATGATTGTTTGAAAACATGTTCTGAAACGGTGGTAACGGGTATAATTTTAATCTCTTGTCTGGGATATTAATGTACTCTAAGGTGGTAATGGGTATAATTTTAATCTCTTATCTGGGTTGTTAATGATGCATACCTAATGTCTTTGAAGTGTCAACATAGTGGGAGTTTTAAAAAATTTAAGTTTTTCTTTGAAGATAAAAGAATTCAGTTATGAGATATAAGCCAAAAGTTATGGTATGATTGTCAACATGGCGCTTCCTACTCCTGAGTTGAGCCAAAGCTTTCATAGAGATTAAATATGGCTGCTGCTGTTTTCTGACATCTATGATAAAGCTTCCCAGAAATCTTAATTAAAGTAGAATATGGGTAGTCTCTTGTTTGGTTAATGAAAGGACATTTTGTGGAACTTCAGGGGAGCTCCAGAAGTCTACAAAATTTCCCCTTTTCCTCCTTGGAGAGACAATAGATAAATTTGTCCTATTTGGTTTACCCAGTAAAGTTAAAAATTTAAAGTGAAACGTTGTCACTCAAAAGAAACAGTTAAACTGAGACATGATCAAAATGTTAACATTGGGTTTCTAAATATTTTAGAACACCTTCCAGTGCCTCATATGTATGCAAATCATCAATTTTGATTGTGCTAATATTGTACACTTCAATGGTCTGAAAGCCACAAAAATTGTTTCTGAAAAAAATTTTCTCAAAAAAAAAAAAAAAAGGCCCCAGCTGAATCCAATAGCTGACACTTTGGACTGAAGCTAAACCCAGAAAAAGTTTAATGAACTTAAAGTTAAATTAAAACTAAACCCAGAGAAGGAAAACCTGTTACTTTGTATACAGTGTTCCAGAGACCTCCGCAGGAGGTGAGGCGTCCTTGGACAGAAGGCCAAGGTTGCCGGCTGGGAGAAATATCTTGGCAAGAAAAACCCGCGTTAGTAGGACAGACTTCTGGGCCGACGGCGGGAACGCAGCGCTACCCAATGGCCACAGCGGGGTGATGCAGCCTGAAGGGACAAAGAGGCTATTGGGAGTACTCTGGAACAGGGCTGAGGGGATGGGAGAGCTCTCAGGCTTTCAACAGTTCCGTTGGTTGGTTTTCAATATCTTTTTTTTTTTCACAGAGACCCCTCTTGCTTGAAATTATTAAGTACTTTTCAAATATCCATTCCCAGCACCTGCCCACTCCAACCCCATCTCCCCTTTTTTTGAATGAATGAATGAACCCTTTCTTTGTGTGTGTGTGTGTGTGTGTGTGTGTGTGTGTGTGTGTGTGTGTGTGTCTCAGATATCCTAAGAGGATTTCTTGGAAATTGGGGCAGATTGTGCCATGGCCCAAGGCCTCCCACTCTAAATATCACTGTGAGTCTAATATTCCATGGGCACAAGGGAGCAGGCAC
>PVIJ01016250.1:0-33378 GCA_004024925.1 Scalopus aquaticus
ATGCAAGTTGCCGCAACATGGATGGAATTAGAGGGAATCATACTCAGTGAAATAAGCCAGAAAGAAAAAGAAAAATATCAAATGGTTTCACTTATAACAGGACTATAGGGAGGCCGGGTGGGAGAGAGACACTCAGCGGTGGGGGAGGGGGGAGGGGAGGATAAGGGCACAAAATGGAAGAGAGGAGAATACAGACCATGGAGACGGATCACGGGTGAATTGGTGGTGGGCTGCCCAAGGGGAATACAAAATGTAAAAGACACAAATAACAATAAAAAAAATGGAAAAAAAATAGCAAATAACTGTCATATATGAAAAGGGAAAGTAATATTAATAATTTGCAATGTCACTAAGATTATTTGTCACCTTGAAACAAAGTGTATGATAAAATATAGTGAATAAGAAATCAAGATACAGAATTGTATATATTTCATAAGACTATTCATAAAATAAAGCATAGAAGGAAAAATAAATAAATAAATAAAATACTTGTGAACACATCAGGAGTCAAAAAAAATAGTCTTTAAGAGATTAAAAAATACGTTCAGCCAAATGAAAATTAAGTTACAACATGTCAAAACTTTTGAGATGCAGTTAAGCAATGCTTAGGGAAATTCACAGCATCCAGGCTTTCATATAAGAAGATCAAAACTCAGTACTCTAAATATCAACCTTTAGAAATGAGAAGAGCAACTGAAACCCAAAGAATAAAAATTAGAGCAGAAACAGAAAAAAAAAAGAAAACTCTTCTGAAGTATCAGTAAACTTGCTAAGCTTCTAGGTAGATTGACCAAAAAAAAAAAAAAAAAAGAAAGAAAGAAAAGATAAATTAACAGTATGGGAAACAATAGAAGGGAATAACTCCAGTCCTTGTAGGAATTAAAGACAGTAAGGGAAACCACAGAAATATCTGACAACTTTGATGAAATGGATTGGTTTCTTTAAAAGACTCAATCTACCAAAACTCATTCAATCTATTCAGAAAGTAGAAGAAAGGACACTGTCAGGGTTATTACCCTAATATCAAAAACAGAAGCGACTACAGGAAAACTACAAACCAAATCCATCATAAAATTAGATGTAGAAATCCTCACCAACTACAAGAAAATCAAGTCAATCAATATAGAAACTAACGTGGGGTTTATCCTGGAAACATGAGGCTAATAAACAGTTGAAAATTAATTGCAAATCACTACACACACACACACACACACATTCTCTCTCTCTCTCTCTCTCTCTCATCAATCAGTAGTATCTGACAGCATTCATTCATAGTAACTGTCAGCAATAAGGGAATTAAAAAATATATAGCAAGACCTGACAGAATGGATATGCAGCTAACGTCTGTAAAACTGTTAATATATAAAAATATGTATATATAAATGTATAAACCTGTTAAATCTACAGTTGACATCATTAATGGTATACGAATGAATGCTTTCCCTCCAAGATCAGGAACAAAGCCAAAGATATCCACTCACCACTCCTACTGAACACTGCATTCAATGTCCTAGCCAAAGCAACAAGGCAGAAATAAGGAACAGAGGTATATTTACTGTAAAAGAAGAAAAAAAGAAAGAGGAAGTATATTGGTCCCATGCATCCCATTATCAGTCCCTAAACCTTATTTGCATCCCACTTTAAAGAGAATTTTTCCCAAAAGAATGTGAAATAAGGGCCTCCCTGGTGGTACAGCAGTTAAGCGCTGCTCTGTGGGAGCTGTCAGCAGCGGCAAGGCGAGTTAGATGGCAAGCGGGGCGATTCCCACATGGCACGGCAGACCTCTCCTGCCTCACCCTCTGCTCCCCTCAGCAGTGTTTCCGACGATCTGCCTGTTCTGCTCCCCACTTTGTCTCTGGTGAACCCTCTAGCCACCCCACGCCTCTGGCCTGTACCCCAGCTTGTATGCATAAATAAATAAATCTTAAAAAAAAAAGTGAAACAAGCCAGACTGGAGAAAACTTTTGCTAACGATACATTTGAAAAAGAACTGTTTTCCAAAATATACAAAGAACTTTTAAAACTCAACAGTAAGAAATGGAATAACCCAATTTAGAAATGGGTAACACTTTAACAGAATCCCACTAAAGATAAACAGATAGCAAATAAGCATAAGAAAAGATGCCACATCATATACCCCAGCATACTGTAAATTAAAACAAGATACCACCACCACACACTTATCAGAATGGCCAAATCCAAATATAGACAACATCAAATGCTGACAAGGATATGGAGAAACAAGAACTCTAATCGGAATCAAAATGGCACAGCCACTTTGGAAGACGGTTTGGCAGTATCCTATAACACTAAACATAGTGATTCCAGCTCAACGCAGCAACCATATTCCTTGTAGTCACCCAAAGAAGTTGAAAAGTTATGTCCACACAAAAACCTGTACACGGAGGTTGAAGACAACCAAATTTGTTCATCTACTTAAATAACCTCTTGGTTACTACTTCCAAATTAGCAGTGAATGAATAAACTGTGTTCCAGACAATAAAACACTATTCGGTGCTAAAAGAAATGAGAGCACTGTACTTAAACCCAATCATTTTTCCATCTGGTAGAAGCCACCAAGATGCCTGCTTACACCCTTCTATCATGGGCCCTAACACCAAAATCTCTTTGGACACATGGCATTATTGTCTATCAAAGGTCAGTTCAAAGGACCCACAGAGAGACACAAAAGATACACATACTGTGGATGAAGTCACCATTAGTTTAAGGCCAATGTCTTTCTCAAAAACTGTGAAATTAAGAATGAAGCTGATAGGATCTTGAAAATCTAACTCCACATTTCTGAGTATGCAAAGAATCTCCACAGCCTAGGTGTGAAAAAAATGTATGCACTGGAAATCACTGTTCCCCATTCCTGGAGAGCTTGGTTTTCCATGTAATACAATTTAAGCCAAACCTGCAAACAAACAGGGATGAAGTGCTGAGGATTGACTTACAGAACCTAAGGCAAGAAACCATACTGAGATTATGTGAGAAAGTTTTCGACCTTCAGAATGATAAACCCAGTAAATGATGTACTTGCTTTGTGAAGAGACAATTCATGAATAAGAGGTCTTTCAGGATCTGGACAGTAAAGACTGCCTGGCAGATACTGTCTCCACCCTCATGGACAGTCTTCTACTGCAAGATGCACACAATTCTTTGTCTTTATTTCAAGAAGTTCTATATAGAATAGAGAAGAGATAATGTCTATTTCAAAAGCACTTTATCAAGAAGGAAGGAGGTGGTTTGTCAAGGAGTGATCAAATTTTCTGCATTAAGCTGGTGAGTGATAAAAATGAGTAAGTTTCTGACATTAAAATCAAAAGCTACTTAAACCATGAAAAGGCATGGAGAAACCTTAAATGCCTACTAATATGCCAAAGTAGCCAATCTGAAAAAGCTACATACTACACGATTACAAATACACGACATTCTGAAAAAGAGCAACTATGGAGACTTTTTTTTTAAAGATTTATTTATTTATGCATACAAGCTGGGGTACAGGCCAGAGGCGTGGGGTGGCGAGAGGGTTCACCAGAGACAGAGTGGGGAGCAGAACAGGCAGATCGATGGAAATATACTGCTGAGGGGAGCAGCAGGCGAGGCAGGAGAAGTCTGCCACACCATGTGGGAATCTCCCCGGCCGGGCGTCGAACTCGCGTCGCCGCTGCTGACAGCTTCGCAGCACAGCGCTTAACCGCTGCACCACCAGGGAGGCCCAACTATGGAGACATTTAAGGATCAGTAGCTGCCAGTGGTTAGGGAGAGAAATGAATAAGCAGAGTGTGTGTTACTGTGAACTTGTCAAAACTCACACAATGTGCAAACACCAAGAATCTAAAATTACAAAATTTGGGTGATATGTCAATGTAGGTCCATTTTATAACAACTTTAACATGCCAGGGTGGAAGGCTGACAGTGAGAGAGGTTGGGGATATATTTTTATATTTTACGTATTTTTAAAAAAATAAATAGGTATAATTTACATGCTATCATTTATGATAAAAAGATCTAAACTGGAAAGGAAAAAAAAAGGTTGAAAGGGTAAAGAGAATCCATGCAAAAACTAATCAAAGAAAATTAGTGAGACTATTCTAAATGACAAAACAGATTTTAATTCAAAACCAACCAGGATATTTTGTCACGTGTTCAAATCACAAGAAGGCAAAAACTTTTTATATCATAATATAGCTTCAAAATACGTAAAAATTTATAGAACTAGAGAAAAAAAGGACAAATTCAAAAGTATATTTCCACACATTTACCTCAGTAACTGAGAAAATAAGGCAAAAAAGACTAAGTTGATAAGGATGTTAAAGAAGATTTAGCAATTAACAAATAACATTATTATCACATGAGACAATGTACCAAATAACTGCAGAATAAGCATCCTTTTTAAATACATTTACAATATTAGACTATACTGAATCGTCAAAAAGCTTAAAGTTCACCAAGTTATACTCTAATCACATGCAATCAAACAGTACCACACCATCAAACAATACCAAAAAGATAGAAGTATTACGACAAAAGAGACAATAATCAAAACAAACAGACATCCTACTAATTGGGAGAAGATCTTTGCACACAATACAACCAATAAAGGACTGATAACAAAAATCTACAAAGAGGGCCTCCCTGGTGGCACAGCGGTTGAGTGCTGCACTGTGGAGCTGTCGGCAGCGAGTTCGATACCCAGCCAGGGAGAATGCCACATGGTGTGGCAGACCTCTCCTGCCTCGCCCGCTGCTCCCCTCAGCAGTGTATTTCTGATCTGCCTGTTCTGCTCCCCACTCTGTCTCTGGTGAACCCTCTCACCGCCCCACATCTCTGGCCTGTACCCCAGCTTGTATGTATAAATAAATAAATCTTAAAAAAAAAATCTACAAAGAGCTCACACAACTCAACAAAAACAAAGTCAACAACCCAGTCAAAAAATGGGCAGAAGAGCTAAAAAGTCACTTCGCCAAAGAAGAAAAGAAAATGGCCAACAAGTATATGAAAAAATGTTCAACATCATTTATAATCAGGGAAATGCAAATGAAAACCACAATGAGATACCACCTCACGCCAGTGAGAATGGCGCACATTGAAAAAACAGGTAACAGGGCCTCCCCGGTGGCGCAGCGGTTAAGAGCTGCGCTGTGGAGCTGTTGGCAGCAGCGACGACGCAAGTTCGACACCCGGCTGGGGAGAATCCCACATGGCGCAGCAGACCTCTCCTGCCTTGCCTGCTGCTCCCCTCTGCAGTGTATTTCTGATCTGCCTGTTCTGCTATCCGCTCTGTCTCTGGTGAACCCTCTACCGCCCCACGCCTCTGGCCTGTACTCCAATTTGTATGTATAAATAAAAAATAAATCTTAAAAAAAAAACAGTAAAATATAAAAAATGGTTAAGAATTAAAAAAAAAAAACAGGTAACAACACATGTTGGCGAGGATGTGGAGAAAAAGGAACTCTCCTACACTGCCGGTGGGAATGCAAATTGATCCAACCACTGTGGAAAGCTGTATGGCGTTTCCTCAAACTGCTAGGAATGGAACTCCCACACGACCCGGCAATACCACCACGGGGAATCTACCCAAAGGACACAAAAACACTAATCCGAAAGGATACATGCACCCGCATGTTTACTGCAGCACTGTTCACAACAGCTAAGATATGGAAACAACCCAGACGCCCAAAAACAGATGACTGGATCAAAAAGATGTGGTACATATACACAATGGAATACTACTCAGCATTCAAAAAAGACAAACACATGGAATTCGCAGCAACATGGATGGATCTAGAAGGGATCATGATCAGTGAAATAAGCCAGAAAGAAAGAAAATTATAGAATGGTTTCACTTAAACAGGAATATAGGGGAGCCAAATAGAAAGAGACATTCAGCAGGGAAGGAGGGGAAGGGCTCAAGAGGTGGGAAGAGGGGAGCACGGGGGACTATGGTGATGGTTCCACAGGCGAACAGGTGGTGGGTAACATATGGGGACCACACAACAATGTAAAAGATATGAATAACAAAAATAAATATTATTTTAAAAAGATAGACGTATTAGTTCAACTGGAAAAGATGTCCTAAGGTCATAAAAAGATAGCCATGAAAAAATGGAACACTATTCAGCATCCAAAAAAGATAAACACATGCAATTTGCAGCAACATGGCTGGAGCTAGAAGGAATCATGCTCAGCTAAATAAGCCAGAAAGAAAGAGAAAAATAGCGAACGGTTTCACTTACAACAGGAAGATAGGGGAATCAAATAAGAAAGAGACATTCAGCAAGGGAGGAGGAGGGAAAGGACTCAAAACGGGGAAGAAAAGAGCACAAGGGACTATGGTGATGGTTCACGGGTGACTCAGTGGTGGGAAACCTATGGAGAATACTAATAATGTAAAAAATATGATAATAAAAAAAGAAAAAAGAATGATAGAGGAACATCATACAAATGAAATCTAATGACCGATAAACACAGAAAAAAGTTTTCATCTTAACAATCAGGTAACTTCAAATTGATATCAACAACACCCTCTGAATGGTTCCATTTAAGACAGTTACACAATTTTGCAGAAGAGGTAAATAAACTAGAATCCACATACATTGCAAAAAGATGTGTAAGCTGGTATATTTTGGAAAACTGTTTCAGAAGAACTGAATATACACTTATTACTACCCAATTATTATCAATTATTATTGCCATTATTATTAATACCCAATAATTCTATTTGGGGGGGAGGGGTTTAGCTAAAAAATAATGTGTCCACAGGTTCGACAGAGTTTAAACCAGTATTCTATATTATTAACCAAAAACTTAAAGCAACCCATATGACCCTCAAGTGTAGGGACAAATTGTGATATTCAATTAATAGACTATTAAACATGACAACAAATAAACTACAGCCACATGCCATCGTGGATCCCTCAATATAAAGCAAAATCAGTCAATCACAAATAAGCCATAATTTCACTTATATAAAATAAAAAAGAGGAAGAGACTAAATCTGTGATGTCAAAAGTGAGAACAGTGTTTTGGGGGGGTAACTGTAAAGGATCACAAGATGACTTCTGGGAAGCTGGTAATGTTCTCCTTTTTATGACTTATATGCTAATATAAGGAGATGGACATTTATAATGTGTGCATTCTACTATACTACAACAAAAAGTTTTAAATTTAATTATGAATTCCCTATACATACGATATAGCAGAAACTCAAAACATAGGTGGACCAACATTACTGAGCATCACTTTCAACTGACTCAACCAGCCAGAAAGTTAACACATACTTTGGTCTTGGACAGGTTATCTGTAAGGAACTGAAATGAAGATGCCCTAGTTTTAGGTAGTAGACCAGAGTAGATAAAAGACACAAGCACCCAAAAAGGAGAGATGGTGGCCCGTGAGCAAACCTGAGAGACCAGTTAAGACTTGCTGTCCAAAACAGCCACTCTCAAAAGCTTGTAGAAGAGCAGTGAACAGCTGGATACTTATTAATATCTAATGTCTGGAGTCCTCCTAAGCCATAAGTTGTCACTGTTGACATATGAAGGATAACTGGGGCTTTCGAGACAATCTAAAGCTTTTTTTTACCATGTCCCAGACACAAAGGAGTAAGATCTATGGCACCGTTCAAAAAATAATCATCGTATTATTAAACAAATTACACTGTGGCTGGCCCCACATGCATTATTTCATTCAGTCCTCGCAACAGAATCTCAAGAAATGAAACCAAAGTCCTGAAAGACCTATAAGAAACCACTCTTTCTTACAAAATTACAGCAATTTTTAAAATTAACATCATTGCTAACACTAGGGTCTTCCAACTTCATGAACTCTAGGTTTGGAAAAATACTTAAACTAACCCAAGTATGAATTTACAGCACTTCATGGTGAACACTGGCAAACATTTTGTTAGAGATATGGTACAGCGATATTTCTAATATGCAAAGGTATACTGTACAATCTGACTCCCAGTTGTAATTCAATTCTTATAAAAATAATTTTAAATTTCAAATAACCAATGTCAAACAGGTATTAGAATCACTCCAAATAAAACACTAAAGCAATATTGATTTATTCTCAGTAAATTATCCAATTGCAGAAATGAAGCAATTAATAACTCCAAACTCAGTTACCTACCATTCTACTTGAAACAAAAGAAATCTTAATTTTAACTGCACCCTATCAAACAGGTAAGACATACTTTCCTAAACTATATTTTTTAAAAATTTCATCCAAATATGATCAATTTAAACAATGTCATGTTTTTGTAGAAAGGCCTAACTTCATACAAACTTCAAACATTCTGAACATACTTCATGCTCAAATCTTTATTCTGAACCCAAAAAATGAGTAGAGGAAAATAATTTCAATTTAAAATGGCGTCAAATTTTCCAAAAAATCTTATAACATTTGAACTTGACTTCTACTTAACAAGACAAAAAATCAGAACCTAAGCAGTAACAGTGACCAAAAATACCCCCCCAAAATCACAAATTAGCAATCTCAGAAATTCTCAAATCTGCTTTACAAGAGGCAGTTCATATACAATTCCTCTACAGAAACATAAAACTGCGATAAATTATATAAAATGTTTTCACCAACTAGAGAACCTGAAAGAATTTTTGCGATTTCCCTTAGTTACTACCAAGTGACCTAAACAGATGTATTTACTTTTGTCCTTTAAGCCCATGGGACTGTTACAGGGCAGCCCCGAAATAAAATGGGATGCCTGATTGTGGGTACTCACCCGTGTGCTTAAAAGGGACTTATGTATTAAGACTCAATTGCAGGCACACACAATAAAATTAATAAAGTATTTATTTACAAAAGGAGGGGAAATAAAAAGACAACTCAAGGAGGAAAAAAATAAAGAATAAATTGGTGAATGCGTCCTACCAGTTCCACTGAGCTAGAATCCCAATGGCACACCAAAACCCGGCAAACAGCCAAGAAAGCCCCCAAAGCCCACATGTCTGGTTACATACCAAACATGGCTGCTTAACTCCACCCTCAGTCCCCAGCATCCTCCCTTCGGTGACGAAGGGGATTCAGAGTCATCGGTGTCTTGGATCTTGCTGGTCTGAGGTGGGGGTGGGTCCATAAAAATCTATCTGTGGAGTTTGTTCAGGCCATCCTTTCTCACCCCCTTTCACTTTTTGTCACCATTTCTATGGTGATGAAGGTCAAATGTGTGGATGTTGGGGTGCAGTCTCAAATGACAATATTTCAGGGTTCCAGTTTGAAAGAAAAACAGTCTATCTCCAAGTCTGGTCCACTGTGGCAAACAAAAAAGTCCTTCATTCCCAGAAAACAGTTTATCGGTCCATGTGAAACGACAAAAAGTATGCCAACACTTTCACCCTTTCTCAAATTATTAATAACCAAACCAAAAAACCCAAAAAATATGACAGTGGGAGGAGTTAGTTCCACATATGCCAATATAAAAAGACTGCAAAGACACAAGTAACAAGGAAAAAGTGTAGGTAATGATCCTATCTGTTTAACAGGAATAAATTGAAAATTCCATGTGGGTGTACAGAAAAACACTTTTCTGTGAAGAACTGTGTGTATGTATATATATGTATTTAGATTATATTTTTTGAGTGGGCCCCCTTTTTGTTTCATAATTTTCTATAAATTTTCTGATCTTAAGAGTAACAGCATACATAGTATTAATCCCACATTTTAAAAAATAAAAACCAGGCCTCCCTGGTGGCGCAAGTCTCAGCAATGTGAAGCTACTGCCAGCCACTGTAGCACAAGTTCTATCCCCGCCCAGGAGCTGATCCACATGGAGCAGCAGACCTCTCCTGTCTTGTCTGTTGCTCCTTTCAGCAGTGTATTTCAGTCAATCAGCCTGTTCTGCTCCCCGCTGTGTCTCTGGTGAATCCTCTCACACCACCACCCCCCACCTCCTGTAGGCATAAATAAATCGTTAAAATAAATAAATACCATATCCTGTGAAAACTAGTTTTCAAAACTAAAAAAACAAAAAAAAACCATTATACCAAGTCTAGACATCTGTATAGCAGCTACTTAGCCAGTAAACCAAGCAACCAATGCTGTCATGTCTACAAGACATCAAACTAATGAATCTACCTGTAACTAGAGCTGAACTCTTTTCAAGTAAAGAGAATATTTTGCTAATATGCATGCATTTTATTCATACCTATAATGAATAGAATCTGGTAAGTATGCTAACCTAATAATTTTTACATCAAATAGCAGATTTATAAATGGTATCAACTGTATTCTCAAAAAAAACCCCAGCCATTTCCAATTTAATGAGTTTCTGTATTTTTACCATGGAAGAGACTCTCACAAAAAAACCTGAAAAAATTTCTTTAATTAAACTAATAAACAACACTTTTCTAGGCAAATAACATTTTAAAAATATTCCCACATAAGTGCAAAATACTGCAAGGCAGTATTTAAAATGTCATTTGTTCATTCACTGAATAAGTATTGGTATTACTCAGCATGTGCCAAGCACAATGCTAGGCACCATGGGATGAGAAAGTAAGCAAAATAATCACTTCAGTTCTTTTAACACAGGGGAAGAAAAGCAAAGAATAAAAACAACCCTTGTGTTCTTACATCACTGGGTGGGAAGGAGAAAGTCCATGTAATCACTAAATGGTATCATAGGTTATAATCATTGATCTAATTTAGATTGTGTCCAATCACCCTATGATTAACTACCACTTAAATAAACTAGAAAGCCAGTCAGAGAAAAGTCAAAATTAGTCACTGGATTTGAACATAGGCTCCACTACTTAATAAGTATACGATTTTAATCACAGTATTCATTTTTAAAAAAGAATTATAGTATTTTCATCATAAAGTTGTGAAACTGAAGGTACAGTAATGCATTATGCTTTTACAAGTCAGCAATAAATGCTAGCTATTGCATTACTGTCATTAGCAGTATTTGCAAAGGTCAGAGGGAGAAAGCTAGTGATATTTGGGGGAAAGGACAATATACAAAGGGTTGAAATGCAGAAAATAAAGGGGAGAAGTATGTAAGTGCAAAGTATGAAGGCTGTATTAACTGTTAACTAATTTGGTAGTCCTGAACCAAGTGTGGCTACTGAACACCTGAAATGTGGCTAATTCAGATTGAAATATGCTGTACGTGTAAAATACATGCTAGATTTTGAAGACTTAACATGTAAAGTATTTAAACTTTTAAAATCCATTACATCTTGAATTGACAGGACATAATGGGTTAAAATTACTATAGCCAAAAAGTATGTAAAAGCAACCCAAATGATCATGGAAAGGATGAATGTACAAACAAAATGGGTATACATACACATTGGAATACTATTCGGTCTTAAAAAATAAGAAAATCCTGACACGATACAGCACCGATGAATGCTGAGTATATGGAAACGAACTAAGCCAGTCACAAAAGGAGCACTTACGGTTCCATCGTTATGAGATACCTAAAGCAATCAAATTGATAGCAAGCAGAATGGTCGTTGCCAAGGGTAAGTGGAAGAGGGGAAATGGGAGATATTGCTTAATGGGTACAAGGTTTCAGTTTTGCAAGATGACAAAAGTTCTAGAGATAGTTGGTATGATGGTTGCACAGAAATCTGAATGAATTTAATACCAGTGAACTATACTCTTAAAAATGGTTAAGTTGGGGCCTCCCTGGTCTGTGCAGCAAATAAGCACTGCGCTGTGGAGCTGTTCAGCAGCAGTGACTCGAGTTCGATGCCTGGCCGGGGAGATCCCCATATGTCGCGGCAGACCTCTCCTGCCTGGCCCACTGCTCCCCTCAGCAGTGTATTTCAGTCGATCTGCTTGTTCTGCTCCCCACTCTGTCTCTGGTGAACCCTCTCACCGCCCCACACCTCAGGCGTGTACCCCAGCTTGTATGTATAAATAATCAATCTTTTAAAAAATGGCTAAGTTGGTAAATTTTATGAATATTTTACAACAAAAAAATTAATTTCATTTTTTAAGTGGTTATAGGGAAATTTTAATTTCATTTTTGGCTTGCTTTATTGGGCGGCACTTATTGAAGTCATGGTATAAATTTCCAGGGAGAAGGGTTCTGAGGAACTGTGATAATAAGTTCAGGTACATTAGGTTCTAATGCTGTAAATCAGACGTCAGCAAACTTTCTGTTAAGCACTGCACTGTGGAGCAGTCGGTAGCGGCTACGCGCATTGATGCCTGGCGGGGGAGAATCGCACATGGCGCAGCAGACCTCTTCTCCTGCCTCTCCCCCCACTGCTCCCCTCAGCAGTGTGTTTCTGTCAGATCTGCCTGTTCTGCTCCCCACTCTGTCTCTGGTGATCCCTCTTGCCGCCCCCCGCCTCTGGCCTACACCCCAGCTTGTATGCATAAATAAATAAATCTTTTAAAAAAGGTTAAAAAAAAAAAAAAAGAGTTGGGCTTGGAGTGCCAAACTAAAGGAAAGCTGGAAGAGGGCAGGAAACCAAGATTATGTACATAGTGTACTCAGTAAAGACACAACAATTGGTAGTAGTTAATAAATTCATACCACTGTACATAATGTCTAGATCCATTTGTAAGCAAATATTTACTGTGCCTATAACTATATATGCTAGGCACTTATAACACAATGGTGTAAAGTTACAGAGCCTCTTCAGCAGATGTTAAGTTATGCATTTATCAAATAATCACATATAAAATTTAAACTACAAATAAGAACTAAAAACAAGAGTGTTGTGAAAAACGAGATCAGGGAAATCCCAACCTAATACGGATAATCAGGACTTCTTTAAGACTGTAATCTTTGCTTTAAGATTCAGGGAAAGATTGGGAACTGGCAAAGAGTGGGAGGCATTCCAGGTAGCAAGAACACAGTGTACAGGAGACCTGAGGGGGGTGGGGGGAAGTAATAAACAGTCAAGAACTAAAATGTCAATATGGCAAGAGTCAAGTGACCAAGGAAGAATGAAGGCAGAATGGAGAGGTAGGCAAGAACTATTATCACAGTGCTTCATGGCAATGTTACACAGGCTAAGATCAGAGAGATGTCATTCCTCTTATGCAATCGGTAACATGATCTTATTAACATTTTTTTCAGAGAAAGTCCAGGAATGAATGGGATAAAAGAGATCAGAATATCACATCTAATATCTTCTTAGAAAAGTTCATGGTTTATTTTTTAGAATCAGAGATATACATTAAGTTTCATCTCAGATTATGAAAATAATTTTTATCTCATATGGTTTACCTCAAATGGGGGGATCCCCAGACTACATTGAGAAGTGCTGCTAGAGTAATTAAAAGCCAAGTAATCACAATGAGATGGGACCTCATAGCAACTAAGACAATTCTAATCAAAGACAGACAATAACAAGTGTTACAGAGAATGCAAATTAAGTAGAATCCTTATGCACTACTGGTGGAATATAAAATGGTATAGTCACTTTGGAAAATAGTCTTGACAGTTCCTCAAAAATTAAAGATAGAGCTACCACATGACCCAGTAATTCCACTCATAGGTTAAAACAAGAAAAATGAATCTGTACGTCCACACAAAAACTTATGTGTATTCAGAGACATTGCTGCCACAAAGTAGCAAAACCCAAATGTCCATCAGTTGAGAGAGAAATAATATGTGATATATATCAACACAATGTAATTTTATCCAGCAATAAAGAGAGATACTGATATATATTACAACATGGATGAAACTTGAAAGTACTATGCTAAATGAAAGAAGCCAGTCACAAGTTTTTCCAAATCTGGTGTGTAAAATAGACTTATAGCACACTTTAAATCAGTCAAACCACATTTTAAGTGCTCAACAGTTGGATGTGGCTGGTGGTACCAAAATCGAGAGCACAGTTCTAGATCCACACTATCAAATATAATGTTAAATGATGCTTATGACACTAGAGTAGTGCAATTTACCTTATCAAAAATTCAATCCTGTTCAACTTACTTACGTCTAAGCATGTCAGTAATTTCCAAAAGCTTCAAATGGCGAAGATATTTTCTAAAATTAAAATATACATATACATATACATCGTTTGAATATTTCAAGTAAATGAATTTCAAATTTTACACTATAATGTAGAGGGTTGCAAAACCCCAGAACAACCTAGTTATTCTAGTGATATAGAAGCTACATCTACAAACACAACACACTTCCCTCCATTCTTCTGGACTTTATCCTGCTTATTGATACTTGGAAATCTTCAAACCTTTCAATAACAGATAATAATTGAAGACAATGTCATTCATAAGGAATTGGGGCTAATACACATTTATCTACCTTTTATCCATTTATATTATGAAACCACTACTAACGATAAAAAGTGAAGTTTATAGTCTAGTCTTCAAGTAAAAATGTAGCCAATACTTGATATGAGAGTTTCATGAAAAATAAATTTCACTTTAGTTTCAAAAGGTATAAGCTTTACCATCAATCACAGGCAAGTAACATATATTACATACTAACAGTATTAACACATTGTATGCGGGAAACGTATTTATACATTTTACGTTGACTGGTAGTAGAGCGCGGGACACGTATTAATACGTTTTTTATAGACTAGCAGTAGAATGCGGGTAACATAAATATGTTCATTTTTATACTTTTTTTTATACTTAAAAAAATTAGCAAAAATAGCCCGCGCCACCTGTTAACGCGCGATAAAAACTACCCGCAAACAATGTCAAGGTGTTGTTTCTGCCTATATATATGCAAGTAAACAGAAACCAAGAAAAATTACCACCTTACAGCTTATTTTACAACTAAGGTTTAATATGCTTTTAGCTAATCAACTATCATTCATGTAAACATGATTTCAGTATAATACATTAGAATCTGCATTAAAGAGTTTTTGAAAGACACTTTTAAAAACTAGAAAATGGGATTTGCCTAGAAGTAAGTCTAAGCATTCAGTATTATCATTTTGTAAGTCTCCTGTTTACCCTCTTTACCTCCAAGATTAAGTAAAAATTTTTAAAACCAAATTATTTCCCAATGTTTTACTGAATAGTTTTTGTGGAATTTTAATGTCTTAAGTACATTTTAACAATAAATTTTAATCTGTAGCAAATAGTTTAAATCTGGCACCCCCCATTAAAGAAAAATTTAAGTTACAAAATGACAGTACTTTTATTGTGCTTCAAGTAGAATTGCACATATCATCTGAAAACTGCTTCACTTTTTCTTGCACTTTCCTATATATGTACCTCCTTGAAGAGAGCCCACAGATAGTTCAACTTGTCTTCAGGGCAGTGGTGAACTTCAATTTTTAACATCTTTTCTCAAAAGAAAGTATCAAAAGAAAAGTTTAATCGCCATCAAAAAATAACTTCAGAAGGCATTAATTTTATCTACTAAAATTTTACTGTGGTTATAAAGTATCTTTCACATAACTTAAAGTTCTAATTCCACCATCACAAAAAAAAAAAAAAATCCTCAGCTATACCATAAAATAACCTAAACGAATTTTTCCAGTTATAGTGTTGACTCTTTCTATCTTCTATGGTAAAATGCTGAAAGGACGGTGAAGATAGGAATTAGGAAGCCTAGAAAGAACAAATAAAGGCTTCAAAAGTTATTATGTCAACAAAACTCAGTAAAATAACTAAATTGACAAAGATTGACATTATCAAGCTTAAGCAAGAATGTGGAGCAACAGGAAGTCCCATACACCAACAGAAGGATTGTGAAATGATATAAGGACTTATTTTTAAAAAACAGAATATTTATTGCACCACTTAAGCATCCTTAAGATGCTACTGTTTAAATACATACTTTCTTATAAAACTAAATATAGAGGGTCTCCCTGGTGGCCCAAGGGTTTATGTCTCAGCACTATGAAGCTATCAGCCAGGAAGCTAACCCACATGGTGCAGCAGACCTCTCCCATCTCAACCATTGCTCCCTTCAGCAGTGTATTTCAGTAGATCCACCTGTTCTGCTCCCCACTCTGTCTCTGGTGAATCCTCTCACCACGCCCCCACCACCTCCAGCCTACAACCCAGCTCTTGTATACATACGTAAATAATCTTAAAAAACAAAACAAAACAAAACAGAGGTACCCTATGGACCCAGTCATTAGGTTCTAAGTATTTAACATGAAAGATAAAACTTTTGTCCAACAAAAAGGATTATAAAGAATATTCACAGCAACAAACTGAAAAGAGACCAGGTGGCTGACCCTCAACAGAATGGATAAATTATGGTATATTCATATAATGGAAAATAGCACAGCAATAAAAAAACATCTGATACACATAAGAATGAATCTTAAAAACATAATGCAAAAAACCTAACAATAAAAGAGTACTATAAAATCTCACTTTTGTGAAGATTTAGAATAGGCAAAACTAATCCATGGTGAAAAAGACCAAGAAGTTAACGGAGAGTGACTGAACTGACTGGAAAGGGCAACAGGGTTTTCTAGTCAATTATAAAGTTCTACCTCTTTATAAGGCTTTGGAATTACACAGGTGGAATGGCAATCAGGTGCATTTCAACTGCGACGTCACTTTTACATAGGTTGCTAAATGCGGGCTAAGAAGCCAAGAGTAAACGTACTGATGTTTGCTACTTTTAGCAAGCCTTTTTTTTTTTTCCTGGATGCTTTGCATACGAAAAAATAAAATGGACTGATACGTGATTGATTATGTGGTAAAACACAGCAAAATGTTAATTGTAGATGATGAACATTGTACAACTCTTTAAACTCTCCTGTATATTAGGAAACCTAAAAATGTTGCCGAAAATTTTAAGGGAGACTTGAGAACAAAAAATAGATGGCTCAGTAAGTGGTTAAGTTTCTCCCTGTGAATGCCATCACACTACTGCTTCAAAGAACACACCATCACCTTTAAGAACTACATAAATCAATAAATACCCAGTCACTGTCCCTGGGGATACATACAGGTAAGTTTCAGGAATTATCGTTTCCTCAAAAACTGTTCACATTGTTTGAGAATGTCAGAGATCGATACAGCAATTATGGAAAATATTGGGATGTATCCAGTAACAAGCTAAAAATAATACACTGAATTCGAGATTCCTAATTAACTGCAAAGTTTGTATTTCGAAACAGATTTTGAGAACTAAATGAATTAGTGATATTCTCTATAAATTTCATTTTGTTCTCTTTTTCTCACTGAACCCGATAACATCTGAATACAGCTACCGTCAAACAAAAACCTATTCACCGATTAACATCTAACGGATGCCAAATATACTGAAAAGAAAACAGCAACTCATCAATGAAAGTCAGTCCCCTTTCTCGGTAATTCTATTATTATTTAAGAGGTGGCCGAAAGCACCTTCTACGTCACAGTTAATTTTTATTTCAAAAAAGGACTGGAAGGTGGAAATGTTACCAGTAGTCAAAATGAGGAACTAAATGCAGACGTGCTTCTCGCCCCAACATCTACCTTAACCCATAGGCAGGTAAAACAATGAGCAACCCCGCGCCCTTTTTTTAATTCCTGAAACAAAACCTCAGACTAAAGAAACCCTCGCCCCTGCCCAGCCTCCACCCAGTCCTGAGCTAGGCGGTGGGTCCCTCTCCTTTGTGAGGAGCTGGAAGGAGGGGGCTGGGGGCGGGGAGCCGGGGGGAGGCTGCGGGTAGGGGGACGCCAGAACCGGAGGCAGGCGCGGAAGCCGGCGGCGTCGGCGCGTCCCACCAACAGGCCGCGCGGCCGCGCCACCAACCTCTGCGGCGTCCCAAGGAGCAACCCCACGAACTTGGGTGTGATTTATTTTGGAATGAAACCGGGAGAAGAGCCAAGAGCCCCTCCGAGAACGATCCTCTCCGGGGTCCTTCCCAAGCGTCACCTCGGCCGCGGGCGGAGGCCTGGCGGCCACTCCCCCACCCCCACCCCGGCCCCGGCCCCGGCCCCGGCCCGTGCCCCGAGCGGCCCTCACCTGCTGAACGGAGCTGTTCTCCGGCACAGCGAACTCCTCCTTCTCTTTCGGGGTTTTCACGGTGACTTTCATGATCTTGGGCTCCGCGGAGGCCGCGGCCGCAGGGGCGCCGGCCCCTTCGGCCCCGGTCGCGCTGTCCTGGGCGCTCGGAGGGCCGCCGCTTTCCCCACTCTCGGCCATGGCGGCGGCGGCGGTGACTCAGGCGCGCAGGAGGGAGCGGGCGAGCGATGGGGAGCCAGAAGACTCCGAGCCCGCCGGCCCGGGCCACAGAGAAGGCAGGGCGCAGGGCCGCGCCACCGGGCGAGTGGCCGCAGGCTCGGTGTGGGCTACGGCGCAGGCCCGGATCGGGCGCTCCGGAGCCGCCGTGGGTTCAGACGCCGCTGGATCTCAGCGACATCCGCCGCGGCCGCCGCTTCCTCCTCTCCGCCCCTCCCCCACACCCCTCCGCGGACGCCGCGCAGGGCACGCCGGGTAACGCGCTGGCGGCGCCGCCGAGTCATTCCCGGCCCGCGCCGCTTCGCGCGGTAGCTATTGTCTTTTCCGCGCCCCGCTCCATGGTGCAACACGTAGGCACCAGCAGCGTCAAGAACTAAAAACAAAATGGGGTGGAGTAGGTCAGTTCACTTCTTTTCACCTCCTTCACCAAATAATCAGTTTGCGGGTTCTAGGTGGCCTGGTCCCGGCGCATGGCGATGACGTCACGGGGAGCGAAATTACTAGAAGGGGCTCGACCACTGGGCGCCGCAGCCACTGAGGCGCCTGCGCGCTGCCGGGCCGAGTAGTTTCTCCCCGCCGCCTAAGCCAGGCTCACCCTACTGCATCTGCCCCCTTACCACGGCGGTGCGTAGCCCTTGGAAAAGTGACGGCGAGAAATTTTTATTATTTTAATATGCTTCACTTTTGTCGACTTGGAAGATTTGATCTTATGACCCGGTGAGCAGGAGTAATCCTCTTGAAAAGGAAAGGAAAATGGAGTAGGCGCCTGTAAACACCCTGCGCAATCTCGCCGAGTCATTGCTCCACGACCAGGGTTCCCGCCCTCGGATCAACCGGCTTTGATCAGGCGATCAGGCCACCTGTCCTGATCGTGGCCTCTGGTCACAACGCTGACAGCCCTGTGCTAGCACCCCCGAATTCTCCGAACACTATCCACAAAAATGTTAGGGGCAGAAGCAGAATGCCCACCCGAGACAATAAAATGCTGCTGTGTTCATTTTATATTCTATCACATTAAGTTACTGCTCCATTTCATATTTTAGGTGGGATTAAAGATAGCTCAAAAAATTACTTAATGTAATATGGATCAGAAACAGGAATTATTTTCCCCCTAGAATTCTAAATTTACAATGTCATCGTTTGCCTTTAAAGACCGCTTGCAAGGTATGTACACCCAGTACATTAACTTTATTAATCAGTATTGCGCAAATGTAAATCCTGCCAATTTACTGTGACCCAAATAAGCAAAGACACATTCTGTAATTCTGTCTTTAAACCTTCCAGCTCCGGGAATAAATACCATGCAATGAAGACTACCTTTCTGTTGAGCCCATCTGGAATCAGGGTGTAAGATAAGTTGTGAAAATATAAATTGCAATACAGACGTCGTCTGATACCTGCTGAATTCCTGGCAGCATTGTTCAATAACGTGAAATTACACAAGGTTTCTGCTGAATGATACTCTGCTGAAGGATGACTACTTGCTTATGTCTAGATGTGAGGTAATCACTACTTCTTAAGGTAGAAAGTTACTCCATTGGACAATCATCATCTCCAACCCTGAACTTACAAAATTTTTCTGTTATTGTTTACATTAATTTATTTTAAATTTTGATATATATGTCACAATTCAGTAGTATAATTTATCCATAAGAATATACAGCATATTTATTATGACAAATTTTAGAAGTAATCCTACATCTTCAGGAACCATTGATTAAGGTGGAGTATCTAGATCAGGGATTGGCAAACTTTTGCAAAAGACTAGATAGTAAATAGACTTTGGACCATACATAATCTGTATCCAATACTCAGCTCTACCTTTGCTGCCCAGAGCAACCAAAGACCACATACATGAATGAGCATGTCTGTGTTCCAGTAAAATTTTGTGTATAAACAAAAATATATAGTATTTTGACTGCCATAGTCTAGATACCTATATAAGGCATTTTCTTCTAGATGATTTTTGTTTATTATGATCACCCTGGAGAAAAATTACAATATATTCTACAAACACTGAGTACAATTCACATCCAAATACTGTATTGAGAATTCACAGCCAAATAAGAGTCAAATCTCTGCCCTCAAAAAAAGAAAGAGATTAATTGGATAGGGTTTGGGGGCAGATAAGCAGTGGCATAATGATCAATATTCATAACCAACTCTCCAGAAAACAAGCTTTAATTACAGTATTTTGCCATCTCCTTGATGTACATATTTGCAAATGGCCAATCTCAAGCTACCAACCTGAGTTCAACTGGTTCATCAAACTCCTACAATTTTACCAGTTAGTTCCATAAACCAGTATATGGTCCATTTTATAGGTCCAAACACGCAAAATGTAAGATGGTTATTCACATCGGTAGAATTCCTTAACAAAATTATTGGATTTATTTAATCAGTCTCAAATTTATTTACCAAACTTCAATCCTGTGTCCAGGAATTTTTATGGTTTGAACACAACGTGGTACATAAGTCAAGTGAGTGGGGTAAATAACTTGCATTCATCACATCACTCCCCTAATCAGAACCCCTAAGTGCCCAACTGCCTGGAAAATAAAATCCAAACTTCTTAAAATGGAATTCAAGGCATTTTACAACTGACAGCCTTTCAAGCTTTGCTCCTATTAATCTCCATAGATAAAATCCATTATAGTCAAATGTGTTTATTACTGTGAAAAAGCTCTTATTACTCTAGAAGCACTTTTACATTGTACTTTTCTCATGTGATCTTATCTTCTTGTCAATATACTCCCCACATTGCACCCATAACTGCTGCCTCTTCTCACTCTCCTTGAACAACCAAACCTACAGAGTCATTTTTCCCTCTGACCTTCCATCATTATTTCTACAATTCACCTGACAATTCATTGCTTGTAACATAGCTTCTGTTATTTTAGCTCTTTCTCCTGTTACCATTGTGGTTCACAAACTCTAACTCTGGCCTAGATTATAACAGTATACTCCTATACATTCTCCTGCTTTCTTCTAAAGTCTCTACCCCAAAAAACGTTTCTATGAATGCCTTATGTTATCTTTTTAGAATTAAGATTTATAATCATGATACCTTTTTTTTTTTAAGATTTTATTTATTTATGCATACAAGCTGGGGTACAGGCTAGAGGCGTGGGGTGGCGAGAGGGCTCACCAGAGTGGGGAGCAGAACAGGCAGATCGACGGAAATACACTGCTGAGGAGAGCAGCGGGTGAGGCAGGAGAGGTCTGCGGCGCCATGTGGGAATCTCCCTGAGCAGGTATCGAACTCGCGTCGCTGCTGCCAACAGCTCCACAGCTCTACAGCACAGCTCTTACCCGCTGCGCCACCAGGGAGGCCCTAATCATGATACCTTAACACCAGTAGCACTCACCAAAGTTTCAGAATATCCAGACCACAGCATGGTGTCCAGGACCTCAAGACCTTACTACTCACTCATCCTCAACCAAACAAATTCATTAAGTTTTCCAAGCTTGTCGTGCACTTTCCTGTCTCAAACACAACATTATCACTGCAAATAGAAGTTCTTTCCATTCACCTTCACCCCATTGTTTTACCCATCCTTCAAGTCTTACTTCTGACTTCCCTAACAACTTTTCCTGATAACCTTTTTGATCAGAAATATTCTCTACTCTATTTTTATATAGATTTATCACCTTTTAGATGTCATTTCTCAGACTTTGCCTTTTATTATACTCAATTGCGTGTTATGTCTCCTTCATTAGACAAAGTCCTTAAAAACACATCAAGTCTTAATCACATATATATTACACAATGTCCAAACTAATTTCTTGGCATGAGAGCATTTCCTATTGAACTGAATTGTTTTCAACTAGATAGGAAGTTCACTTAGAGCAGTTCATCTTATTTTATACTCTTTTGTCTTTCCCAAAGTTTATAGTATAGTGATAGCTAGCTAGCTAGCTAGTTGCTAACTATATACATACCTTGAAATTGTTCTTGTTTTGCAATAGACATTTAGAAGGAGGACGTATTCTTTCCCTGTTTGTGGCAGGGGAAGCAGGAAATTGGGTTTTGGAAGTGATTTGAACCAGGCCTTATGGAATGAATATGATTTTGTTAAATGTATTAGAAGGCGCAACACTTTGAGAAATAGGCTGTTATAGGGAATAAAAACAGCCACTACATGGAACTCAAAGTGTGGTCCTATACCCTAGGAACAGTCCACATATATCTCCATGGTTAACTTCATAGTCAAAGAAAATAGGGTTAGGGGCCTCCCTGGTGGCGCAGCGGTTAAGCGCTGCACTGTGGAGCTGTCTGCAGCAGCAATGCGAGTTCGACGCCCGCCCCGGGGAGAATCGCACGTGGTGCGGCAGACCTCTCCTGCCTCACCCGCTGCTCCCCTCAGCAGTGTATTTCTGATCTGCCTGTTCTGCTCCCCGCTCTGTCCCTGGTGAACCCTCTCGCCGCCCCACACCTCTGGCCTGTACCCCAGCTTGTATGTATAAATAAATAAATCTTTAAAAAAAAGAAAATAGGATTAAATGTTCAATAAGTTTCTGAGCCTTGGGACTAGGGAAGTAGTGGTGAGGAGAGGTCTTTATTAAATTTACCAGCTAGCACTTATAACCACCAGGTAGAAGTGCAAATAGATATACAGCTACCAAAGGCTTTGAATAAAAACTGCTAATAAGGATCTTTCAACTGTGCCAAGCACTACATAACATAACATACTGTAAGAGGTCAGCAGCAGCACAAGGTAAGGCAATATTGTAAGTCTCTCTGAGGAATATACCTCCAGTTCTTATCTTTGCTCTAGTCTCGCTGTTTTTAATTTTGAAATAATTATAGACTCACAGCAACTTGCAATAATAGTATAGAGTCCCATGTACCCTTTACCCATTTTCCCCCAATAGTAACATCTTAAATTACTGTTGTATAGTACCAAACTAGGAAGTTGACGTGTAGACTAAACTATGAGCCTTATACCATTTTCACCTTATTTTTTAACCTGCATCCATTTATGCATGTATGTACATGTTTTTTCTTTGCAATTTTATCCCATGTATAGATTCATGTACCATAACCAGTCAAGATACAGAACTATTCCCTCTTCACTCTCACCTATTCTTTTCTTTGCTGTACATCAGTTTTTCAACCTTGACAGTATTGTCATTTTAGACCAAATAATTCTTTGTTGGAAATAAGGGTTTCTGTGCATTTTAGGTTGTTTTAGCAGCATCATTGATCTCTACTAAGGAGACCACTAGCACCCCGACCACACCCCTATCATGACAATCAATGTCTCGACATTCACAGATGTCCCCTGGGAGGTAATGAGTTGAAAGGGAACATAGAACATCACCACTGTGGCTTATCTGAGTTGTTCTGTAATCCATTAAGATTTTCAGTAAAGAATCTGAGATTTTTCCCTACTTTCAAGCTAACCAGTTCTTGTGCTGGAAGACACAAGCCCCCCAGGTCAGAAACAAAGGATTTTATTACAGCAATAGCTGTAGCCAGTATATCAACATGTTTTTGCATCAACACCCCAAGCCCTAACTTCTGCAGAATGATGCAAAGAGGGCTAGGAGACCTGTGCATGCAATGAGTTTATATTATAAGCGGCATAGGGAATAGAGATCTTCGAAATGGGCAGTAAACCTGAAGCACTTTGCTCTGAAGAGAGAGGTTTCATCTTCAAGGACTACTCATTATACAAATATTCTTGAAAAAATAGTCAAGAACAATGACAGTGTACTAATTTCCAAATAGTGTTGTAACAACCACAAAGACTTACTACCTGTAATTACAGATAAATCTATTAACATAGATTTGTTATCTTAAAATTATGGAAGCCAGAATTCAAAAATGAATATTAAAAGACTGGGTCTGTTCCTTCTGGAGACTGCTTGGGATAATCTGTTCCTTGCCTTTCCTAGCTTCTAAAGAGCGATCACATTCCTTGGCCTGTGGCCAAATCACTCTGCTTCTGCTCTCTTGCCTCCCTCTTGCCTTTTTAGCATGACTCCATGATAATGTTGTGCCCTTCCAGAAAATCCAAATTAATCTAACTCAGGATCCTTACATCTGCAAAGTCCCTTTTGCATGTAAGGTGACATATTCAGGGCCTCCCTGGTGGCGCAACAGATTAGGTCTTGACCTATGAAGCTGTCAGCAGCCACTGCAGCACAAGTTCGATCCCTGGCCAGGGAGATTCCCACATGGAACAGCAGACCTTTCCTGCCTCACCTGCTGCTCCACTCAGCAGTGTACTTCAGTCAATCTGCCTGTACTGCTCTGTCTCTGGTGAATCCTCTTACCACCCCACACCTCTGGCCTGCACCCCAGTTCTTCTATGCATAAAAAAATAAATCTTTAAAAAAAAAGGTGACATATTCACAGAGTCTAAGGACTAGGAGTCTAAGGACTAGCTGTCTAAGGACAGCTTTGGGAAGCCATTTTTATGCCCATCAGTCAGTGGCTATATTCACAAGATGTATGGATTCATGACACCCATCAAGCATTATTTCCCAGTAATATCCAATCCTTGTTTATACACTTTCTTGGCTTCAGGCAAACTTTCCTATGAATATGCCACTCTGTTGTCATTCTGATTAATTTTATCACCAGTGGCAGGGACCAAATCAATTCAGTGTATTTCCTATAACATTTAACAAGGCTACTATCAACAGAATTCTAATTAGCATGTTGCAGTCAGCCTACACTATTAGTAACTGTGTTTCCCAGGGGTCCAACCCCAACTGATTGAATCAATGCCAGAAACCAGCAAAGTCTACTTAGGCTGCTTCCTAGGTATTGCTTCTGTATTGACTTTTCAGTTGGCCCAAGGAACCCAGGTACAGCAAGATGTTTTAGCAGTGACACAGATTTTGTCATGGCCTGCATGGAGAAAATCTAGGGCAATTACAACAGTCATAACCCTGAGCACTGAGTTGAAGTTGCCTTGAATGCCTTCCAGGGTCACTATGATGTCATTTATCTCTTCAGATAGAGAGAGCAAAATGTAGTCTGCTTCTAATCGACTAGTTCTCACTGCAGGAATGACCGCCTACTGAGTGTATACAAACAACAATTTATTCCTCTGAGAAATTCCTCCAGATAATTGAGGGAAGCCTCATTTTGAGAGGTTCTGCCAGTTTTCTAAGGGCTCTGTGATCTAACGGTATTTCCTTAAACACCTGAAGGTCTCTTATGACCACCATCAAGGTACAAACTACTGTGTTTCTCAGAGGAGTCAAGTTAATATCTGACTTTTACATAAGAAGTATAGACCTGGTGATACTTGTAGTGTACCTGGAAAAAAAAATGTTATTATTGGAGCCCCTCAAATGTGATCTACATCAGTTGAGAGGCACTGTCTGACAGTGCTCCCAGCTCATTGTAGGCCATAGGGTTCCTAGTTCAATATGAATAATTGAGTCTAGTTCTTACTTAGGGAGGTACTGCCTGCAGGCAGTTGTTTGAAACTGTCACCATGCCACCAGCCAGGGGGATTCAGCCACTCCACAGAATGATTGGTGAAGGCTACAAGAATGACTAGGAGTGGAAAATATAGAGCTAGTGATGTATGCTTTGCATGGGAGGTGCTGGGCCATTTCTGCTGTTTTCCACAGACTTCTTAAATAAGATTAAGAAGAATAACAGTGTAGCCAGAACTATCTGATGGAGTATGGAGACCTAGCTGCCAGGTAAATTTAGTGTTTGCCAGTTTAGCAGAAACTTGAGTATTTTTCTTCATGAGGAAAGACCCAGGGATAGTTCCACAATACAGAAGCATTTACACATCACACTTTTCTCACCCTCTCTCATGCCTCCTTAGGTCCAAGATGTTCCTCTCTCTAGTGCTGGAATTGTTTACCTCTACACTAGAAATCAGTGTGTCCCATTCTAGCAGATATAACTTTACCTTTTGACCAATCCTCACCAAGACCTTTTATCTAGAAGGCTAAGGTGTAAAAGGGATCGGGACATTTTTCTAAAACTTATGTACTCCATTGTAATATATGCAGCCATTATCTTTATGCACTAGAACCATGAAAATCCAACAAGAGAATCCATGTAGTTAAACCAGAATTAAGTTTAAAACCCTCAGACCCCAATTTTGGCTGGGCTGCCACCAAGAGGGTGTATCAACTAGCCAGCCTGTTACTTTCATTAGAGAAAACAAAGAATCATGTCCAGGAATGCAAAGAATAGAATTCTGGATTTTCAAAGTCAGCTTACTACCCTTTACCCCTGCAACTTATCTTTTCCATGTTGTCTAGGAAGTTGCCAAGAATAGATGATGTGGAAACAGCCACATTCAGTGACCAAAATAACTAGTACTGTAATGTATGAACTGGGAGGAAGTGAGGCATATAAAGAGGTCCTTCTGAGATTATTTTTTTTTTAAGGATTTATTTATACCTACAAGCTGGGGTGCAGGCCAGAGGCATGGGGTGGCGAGAGGGTTCACCAGAGACAGAGCGGGCAGCAGAACAGGCAGATCAGAAGTACACTGCTGAGGGGAGCAGCGGGCGAGGCAGGAGAGGTCTGCCATGCCCTGTGGGATTCTCCCCGGCCGGGCGTCGAACTCGTGTCGCCGCTGCCGACAGCTCCACAGCGCAGCGCTCAACCGCTGTGCCACCGGGGAGGCCCCTCTGAGATTATTTTTGAAGTTACTGTTCTTTATTTTACATATCAGATGCCTGGAGATTGTGGAGAGCATGAAAAATTCATTAAGTACATTAGCCATTGGCACATTGATAAGTGGCTTTTGTAATAAAAGGTACACCATTCCCAGACCACAGATGACCCAGAAAGCCAAAAACATGACACAGACTTGTTTCAGGAGCCACAATGGTGTGCCTAAAGTCAGTTTATTGAACCATACCTGTAACACCAGAGCTAAAAAAGCGTCAGCAGCAGTGAGGCACCACCAAGTGAGGTCCTGAGAGAGGACTGAAAAGTCCACTGTACTCAATATGCCCAGAGTGGGCAGGGGCCACACTCACGCAGTGCAGCTTCATTCACTGTAAGACAAATGCCATCCCCAAGTCTGGTATGCAGTGGCAGCATTTGCATCAGAAACAGATTACTCTGTGCTCAGTTTATGAAAATGAGTGTGGCGCACATCCAGTATGACAGGCACAGGCAGCAGCGCTACAGTCAGGACAGCGCAGGCTCCATCAGCAGCTTGACTTTTGTCAGTCCTACTGGAACGGCCCCTTCCATGGACATCTACATGAGAGACCCGAGTGCTAGGTCAGCAGCTGTGGTTTGTTTTCATGACTCAGGTCCACAGAAAGTGTTTTCAGTCTTCCAGTCTGTGGTTTTCAAAGTGCAGACCAAAGAACTAGACCACTGGCAACAGCCAAGAGTCAATAAAACTGTAACAAGGTTTGTCACGAGGACACTGACCAGAGGTAAGAGATTGAGCCTGCATTCTGCCCACTGAGTATAGTGGCCATGTCCACTTTTGATTCTACATGTTTTTTGTTTGTTTTTTCATTATTTTTTAAATTTAATTTATATCCTTTACATTATTGTGTATCCTCCGCAGGTTTCCCACCACCAATTCACCCGTGAACCATCACCATAGTCCCTTGTGCTCTTTTCTCCCCTATTTTGGTCTCTTCCTCCCCCTCCCCTGTAGATTATTATTCTCCCCCTCCCCTGTAGATTATTCCCCTGTAGATTATTACTCCCCTATAGATTGAACAGCCACAGCAGCTCTGAGAACTATCACATTTCAGTGCAGCCACACCATCAGTCAGTCAGATCCAGGCATTTAGGTTTTGCTTAAAGAGGGGGTGGGAGGGGGTGGGAGGGAAGGGAATAGGGGGAAAACCAAAGGGAGGAGAAGGCAAAGGGTAAAGTTTCTCCCAGGGAGATAGCTACCACTTTTTCTTACAAAACCAAGTTTGCCACTGGGGCCAGAGCGGCACCATTTTTTAATATACCTTTTCTACTTGACAAGCACATATTATTGAGCCTTACCACACAGTCATTCAGTCCAAATCAAACCAGGAAAAAAATGGCATTATTTGGCTGAGATACCAGGCCTTAGTCAGGCATGCAGTTGCAACAAGAGCTCAGTAGCAAGCTAATAGCTGCTTTTCAAATAGGGTGTGTATAGTAGATGGTTACAAAGGCTCTTAAGTCCAAAACTCCATGAGGTACCTCCATGTGAAGACTGCTTCCCCTTGTCAGAGGTTGTCAACAAAAGCATCAGTTTTGTAGAAATGTAGCTCAAAATGTAGAGCCACAAAGGTACTAGCACTTTATGCAGTTCTTTTTAATCAGGAGACTCTCCTCTGGTACTTATGGGATGAGGAAACATAAGTATATAACATATGGATTTGTATGGTACATTCAAATGTAAGAGTAACAGTAACAATACATAGGATTGGCCTGGCAGGTGAACCCTACCCAGAGGTCACATTACTCTTCTTCCCCAGGTGAACTTCTCCGAACCCTATTAGCTGAATCCAAGTGCCAGTTCCGCCATGAGACTGGGTGAATGGTATTTTGAGTGCCTGTATCCAGCATCTTAACCAAATAAACTTTCAATATTTTCAGTCCGCCCTAAGTCCTATATTAGGCAGCAATGTCATCATTTGCTCACACTTCTCAGCCTTCAGAACTGTAGCAGTCCAAACTTGTTTTCTAGCAGTGGTTGGAGTTTGTGCCCTTTGTCAGCTTTCCTTGGAGTCCACATCAATCTGGGGCTTTTCCTGCCTCATTATTAAAATCTAAGCTCAACAAAATGCTAAGGGGAATGTTCCATAGTGGAAGTGTACAGGGTCGTCCCAAGAGAAAGGGTGTGTCCCAGGTTCCCTGTCCCACCCAAAGTAGGGTGGAACTGAGCAGGATATAAGAAGCTTGAGAAGACACAGAGGACACACACTCATGGAGGACACAGAACACAGACAGAAGACAGGAGGAGATGGAAGAAGGATGGAAAGCCAGAAGAGGCCCAAGGAGCGGAGAGACTTGTAAAGAAGCTGCACTGGCTTGGACTGATTGAAACAGACGTGGGTGAGAGACCCGTGGGGAGGTTAACGATGGCTGTGTTGATTTGGGTTTTGATTTTGTTCTGTTCCTCTCAGACTTGTGTGTTTCTGACCCTTTTGGATGGTTCCCTGCCGAGAGGTATTTTGGTTCCTCCCAGAATTGTCTAGCTGTTTCTGACCCTTATGTGTGGGTCCCTGCCATAAGCTGTTCTAGACTTGTGGCAGGCTTTCGAGACTTGCTTTGGGCCAATCCCGTTTGGGTGGACTTGTACCCACGAGGAGTTGGATAACATTGGGTGCTTGACTTAGAAAATATATTCTTTGTTCTCTGTCTTTTCTAATTGTATTAAAGTCTGTTTCCACAAAGGTCCTATATGTTTTGTATTGATGCGGCGGATGGCAGAACCCATTTAGACCAGGGCAGGTCTGGGGTTTCGGGGGTGCCCCTCTCTTGCTCTGTAACAGAAGTGCTGATTGCAAGAAGTTATCTATATGTTTTTTTTGTGTGTGTGTGTCTGTAAAGTAGGTTGCTCATCAGCATTGTTTAGTCAGTCTAGGGGATTAAGAGCCTTAATATTAGCCAGAAGATCTCATTGTAGTTTCTGACAGGAATTAGTCCGCCCTAGACTAACTCCTGACAGCAATTTGTATGTACAGTAAAAAAAAAAATTCCTTGTGACCTTTTACTGTCACCTCTAGGTCTAAGACTAGCACAACAGACTGGAGGAAGGGCTGAGCCTACGTATTCCCATTCTTAACAAGCATTATATGCCTACCCCTTCATCTCCAAAGTAAACCAGCTAAAATTTTTAAAAATTTGCCTGATATCTACCCATAGCAATTGCAAATTTCCCTTCCATGTTCAATGTGGTGTGTGTCTCAGTCACTATTGCCTAAAAAAGGGCAAAGCTTAGTTGTTACTAAGTTGGAGTAAAACTGAGGCTGACTGCCAAGTTGACAAAGAAGTTCCTTCCGCCGCTCTTCCCAGGAACCCATTAGGGTAGCTCTCTTTGAATGCTTCCTTTGAATGTCTTTCAATCTATTTCCCAGACTTAGGCTCCAACCACCTGTTCAATTCTTCCTCAGTAATAGGCAATAAAATGGAGAACCATTTATTGTCTGATTAATCATAGGAGATCATCAACAGGTTCCCATGGACTTCCTCAGAATCCCATTAACTAGTCTACAGATCCTTTTCCAGAAAATCATGCCTCTTTCAGCATCCTATCCTTGCCACCAGAACTATCAAAACTGTGATATCATCCTACTTACAATTTAGTAAGTCAGTCTTAGGTCAAAGATACAGGACTTTCTTACAAAAAAGCAGCAGGAAGAGTCTCAGCATTCTCATGCTCCATTTCCCCAAAGCACAGTTTCCCCAGGGCAACACAACGAGGACCAGGTATCTTCTGTATGTATAGTGGACTGTGTTGCAAGAAAGGAAGTCTGATATTAGAGAACACAAATTTTTTATATTAGATAATAGGATGACCTGAAGAGGAACGCTTCTTCCAAGGCTATAAGCATATCTTCCTTTTTCTCCCAAAGGAGACATCTTTATCTTCTAAGGCTGTTCATTATACAGACAACAATGAAAAGACAGTCCTAAACAAAAGTAGTCATTGCCTTTTCTCAAAAGATGGGCAGAAATGCAACAGACCAATAGAGTTGGCTCTAACATACTCTCATAAATATATTTGTCCCAAACTCTTACCTCTGGGAACTTCATGAAACTAAATTTATCCTGTCCTTCCCATCTTTAAAGAGTGTAAGAGAAGAGATCATAAGATAGCAGTCAAACATTTTCTATAAAGAGCCAGATAGTAAGGATTTTAAACAAATTCTATTGCAACTAATCGTCTGTCATGGCATTATGCAACCACAGAGACTATGTAAAAGAATTGGTATGAAAATAAATAAATACGTTTTACGATAAAAGCATGGAGAGTGACATTTGAATTTAATTTTATTTCATAAAATATTTCTTGGGTTTTTTTTAACTATAACAATGTAAAAACCATTATTAACTCACAGAATGAAGAAAAACAGGTAGTATGCCAGGTTTGGCCCGTCCCACTCTAAAGAACAAGGTACTCATAGATTTGCATGAATTCAATTACATAGAGATGGCAACTTATTTACTGGTAAGTACCTGTTCCCCAAGTTAGGAAAATTCAGTTACTGAAAAACAAAAGCATTTTGCTGCTAAGTTTTACAAAAAATGCCAACTGTAGGCTGTGATGGTTAGGGTTTTAAGTCATTTTGGCTGGGACATGCAACTCCCAGATTAAATATAATTTCTGGGTGTGTCTGCTAGTGTGTTTTTGAATAAGATTAGGCAAATGTGGGTCTCCCCGGTGGCGCAGCGGTTAAGCGCTGCGCTGTGGAGCTGTCGGCAGCGGCGACGCGAGTTCGACGCCCGGCCGGGGAGAATCCCACATGGCGTGGCAGACCTCTCCTGCCTTGCCCGCTGCTCCCCTCAGCAGTGTATTTCTGCTCTGCCTGTTCTGCTACCTGCTCTGTCTCTGGTGAACCCTCTCGCCGCCCCGTGCCTCTGGCCTGTACCCCAACTTGTATGTATAAATAAAAAATAAATCTTTAAAAAAAAAAAAAAAAGATTAGGCAAATGTGCCTATATGTTATATATATAAGTATATATTATGTAATAATGAATATATATCCCATTTGTTAGGTTTCTCTGGAGAAGAGACTATGTATTAGTCAATATATAGGACCTTCCTAACATTCTTCAACAAAGTTTAGGGAAAGATGCTCAGTTGTTCACAAGATAAAATTCTAAATTTTTGGAAGATAAACAATCAATTTCAATTGTGGATATCCAAGGTATAATCCCTGAAAAGTATGACTGTATTAATGCACTTATTGGCAGATGGTATCATAGCCCAACTATGAGAAAGAGGGAGTTTGTGTGTGGACTGGGTAGTATATAAATGTGGAAAGCACATTAGAAGCTAGAAACGGATTTCATGCATAAAACACAAAAAGCAATTAAAATATAAAATTTCTATGCTCCATCATAAACTTTATAAACAAAATGAAAAGACAAATATATTTAAAACTATATATGGGAAACTTATAACCAGAGAGGAATTGTTTTCCAGCATATATAAGGAATTCTTGCATATAAAAAAAGAGAAACAGTAACTTACAGGCCTCTCTGGTGGCACAGGGGTTAAAGTCTCAGCACTATCAAGCTGTGGCCAGTCACTATGGCATGAGTTCAATCCCTGGCCAAGGAGCTAACCCACATGGCGCAGCAGACCTCTCCTGTCCCGCCTGCTGCTCCCCTCAGCAATGTATTTCAATCTGCCTGTTCTGCTCCCCACTCTGTCTTTGGTGAATTCTCTCACACACATACCACACACACCTCTGGCCTATACCCCAGCTGCTGTATGCATAAATAAATAAATAAGAAATAAAAATGATACCTTAAAGAAAAAAACAGACATTTCACTCAAATGGACCCTAGGAAATTTTAACCTCATTAGTTTATATGGAAAATACAACTTTAAATAAGATACTAATTCATATCCATTATGCTAGCAAGAAAAAAATCTGACAATACCAAGTGTTTTTGAAGATATAAAGAAAAGGGCAGTTTCACATCCTGCTCTTGACACAACTACTTTGGAACAAAATCTGGTAAAATGTAGTAGTATAGTTGATGGGAATATATCTTACAATTCAGTGCTCCCATTGGATAGAACAAGTTTCCATTGAAAACACCCATAGAAATTCACAGAGATATGTTCAAAAATATCGTTGTAGCACTGTATTAGCTAAATATTCATATTGTAGAATGCTATACAGCATTCATATCAAATTTTTAAATGTGCTAAACCCTCTCAAAGTTCAAAAACAGGCAGAGAGGGTTCAAAAACCCTCATAAAGTTAAAAAACATGAAGACCTGAAACCAAAAAATGTATAGAAGAAAATATAGGCAAAACTCTACATGACATACATCTCAGCAAAATCTTGAAAGTCTCATCCCTCAAAGCGAAGGAAGTGAAAGACAAGATAAACAGATGGGATTACATCAAAATAAAAAGCTTCTGTACAGCAAAAGAGGCATTAACCAAAACTAACAGACACCCTACCAACTGGGAAAAGATTTTTGCACACAATACATCTGATAAAGGACTAATAACAAAAATTTACAAGGAACTCACACAACTCAACAAAAACAAAGCCAACAACCCAGTCAAAAAATGGGCAGAAGAGCTCAAAAGGCACTTCTCCAAAGAAGAAAAGCGGATGGCCAACAGAT
>PVIJ01016251.1:0-33376 GCA_004024925.1 Scalopus aquaticus
CTCCCCCTTTCTCTCTCCCTCTCCCTCAGCCCCCCACCATGTGAGGACAGTGCGAAGGTGGCCCAGCCAATGCTCTCATCAGAATGTCAACAAAAGCCTGACCACACTGCCATCCTGACCTCAGACTTTCAGCCTCTGTGAGAGACTAAATTTCTGTTGTTTAAGCTACACAGTGTGTGGTATTTTGTTATGACAGTTTAGAGGGACTAAAGCAAAGTTGATGGGGGAAAATAAGTTGACAGGCATCATTTCTAAGCATGTGTTTACAGCAATGAGATGGTGAGATGGTATCTGTGACTTTTGTGTGTCTAATCCATGACTGGGCTCTGAGAGTCTATTAGTCTTGACTGCCGTCCTGCGCAGCCTCCTGCGTGGGGCTGCATTTTTCCCATAATGTGACCACTGCTGAGAGGAAAAATTTAGGTTGGTGACTCAGGCAGGCACTAATAGTGCGCATTTCAAATCTGTCTCATATATTAGGATAAATTGTGTTTCCAGAACCAAATGGTGTCTCTAGAAAGAGATATATGTAATTTCTATTTTCTTCCTACCAGAAGTCCAAATGACTGGACAATGGAAAGTGGGTTGTCCACCAGGAAGTGGAGTGTTGGGACTGGACACAAGGGTGGACACAGCTCCAGGAAAGGGCCAGGACTCAGTCATATAGAAAAACTGAGATCGGGTAGGGCTAGGCATGGAAGGAAAAAGGAGGAGAATATGCAAAAGGATGAGAGTTCTCATCCCATTTTCTTTCCTACATCCACAACACAGCTTCTCTGAATTCTCGCGCTCTTCTTGAGCAGCTCCCTGACCCAAATACATATATATTTGCATCTCTAATTAAAAAAAGACTCAAAATGCCTGACTTTGGGGAAGTTCTGACATACAAAACTATATAGACATGCTTACCTGGATGCAATTTCTTAGCCCTTTCCCAAGCCAGAACTTGGTCTCTCCTAGTAAGGCTGGCTAGAGGATTCAGTGGTTAAAGAATGAGCAATTCCTTGTCCCCTCCACCACAGTGCAAAGTTCCCAAAGGCTGTCTTCAGGTGAGCCCCAGAGGTAGCGGGGAGTCACTACTCTTACTGGATAGGCCCTCTGCATGGCCTCAGATAATATCACATAAAGGGCCTTAAGCCTTTTAATTTCATCACCCCTTAAGGGATGGAGAAAAGAAATCTTCAGTGTCACAGTATTTCATTTAACTTCATTCCACAGGGCAAAACTTATGGGAAAGTTGAAGAAGTCTCTCAAGTATATTTAAGTCACCCATGTAGGCAGGTCTCTAACTCCAGCAGGAGGGCTCTGCCTTTCAACTCAGTCAGTCTCCTGGGAGAGCAAAAGGATAAAAACCCAAATGCTGCAGTGTCCACAGTGAGCGCCTACCCTGTGCACCTGTGCTGTGCTGGCAGCAGAGAGACTCACGCCCTTTCCCTTTTCCTCTTGTCCAGGGTCAGCCTTGACGGTGATTGTATGGGAGGCATCTACAAAAACCTTAGCCTTTAGAGTTCCTTTTTTCGCATGTTCTTTTAAAAAGAGGTTTACTGCTATTACTGCTGCATTATAAGAATACCTTCATATGCTGGATAATTAATTCCTGGCAACTTACCCCAAAACCTAGCAGCTTAAAACAACACACATGTAATATCACAGTTTCTGAAGTTCAGGGATTTGGGCACCTCTTAGCTGGGCACTCTGCTTCACGTTCGCTGACGAGGCTTAAATAAAATTCTCAGTGCAGGGTCTACAGTCTCATCAGGAGACTTAACTGAGGAAGGACCTACTTAAAAGCTCAACCAGTATTTTGGCAGCACTGGTTTCCTTGCAGATTGTTGGTCGAGGTCCTCTCTTCCTCACTAGCTCTTGGCTGGATATGGTCCTTAGTTCCCGGGCAGGTAGGCTTGTCCCTTGTGGTAGCATGTTCGTCAAAGCATGAAAGTCAAAGGGTGATTGAGAAAGTCTGCTGGCAAGACAGAAGTCACAGTCTTTTGTACCCTAATTGGGAAAGTGACATCCCACCATCTGGGTTATGAAGCAAGTTGAGTCCATGCGCAGATAAAAGAGATGATAGAAAGTGTCACATCCCAACAGGAGATCATCAGGGCCACCTATCACACTAATCATTAAAGAAAATGTAGAAAAGACAGGAAAATTAAAAGAAGGCTATCCACGTCATGGTCAGTCACTCATTTAAATTGCTTCTTACTAGTCTTGGCTTCTCTGCATAAGTTTAAACAAAAACAAAACTTTAGTTATTAATACATGCTATACAGTAAATCTTGCTTTTAAAAAATTAAATTAATTTAATTTAATTTAGGTAATTTAATTTAGTGCAAAGATATTTCCATATTATTATAGCACTCTCTTTAGAAACATAATTTAGAAGTTTGCATTAAAATCCATCAGATATTTTACTATTTTTATTTGAGCACTCCTATGTTGCTAGTATTTTATAATTATTTTCCTAATATAAATAGTCACACAGAGCATTTTTGTGCTTATTTCCCCCCCTGTAGCTTTCCCTTATAATGGATTCTCAGAAGTAGCCCTTAAAAGTTCGGATTATGCTAAAGACATTGGATAGATACACTGAGCAGTTCCTAACACCATTACTCTCAAAGCCCCACTGCAGAGGTGAGAAATGACACCTCAGACACATCATCATCATAAGGGAGTCCCTGAAAGAGATAACAGGTCATGTCTCAGGAGAGTTTGTGAAAACACAATGGTGGGGGAGAATGGAGGCGGGACAGGCAGAGATATGGACAGGATGATAGCTGCTTTAGGAAGTCTGGGAAGGTGGGGGAAATAGTTATTGGGGAGGTGGTGGATGGAACACCAACACATTGGAGAATGGACAGAAGGGGAAATAAGTGTAGGCAATGGGGGGAGGAATGAATAGGTCACCTAGGTAAATACTCAAGGATGGGTCAATCTGTCAGCTCTTCAGTTATTGATGACAAGGAAAGACTCTCGGTGGTAAAAAGTCAGAAACCTAGCTGCTAGGTCAGAGCAAGATCAAGCAAGTTTAATTTGGGGCTGATGAATCTGAACTACTAAAATAGTATGCCTTCCGTTTCCCTCAGTAACAAAGGATTGCTCTTAACATCTATAATTTGCTGATGGGATTTAAGTGGAGATTCAAGGAAGGAGGCTTTAGGGGGTAATGCTGATCCATTTAGCAAGGCTCTCTTTGTGTTTTGGGAACAAAGAAGCTGGGAAGGGGAAAAAAGAGTACTTAAGAAGTATGCAAAATCCTATGAATTAGAAGTAGAGAACTGTCTAATTTTTAAATCTAATTTTAATCATATTCTTATAAGGCTATCTAAAATCTTCTACTCTTTCATTTCTCTCCAGAGCCAGAAATAGGGGGAACTGCATAACAGAGTTCTAATCCAACAGAGGCCAACAATATGATGTTCAGAATTCGCCTATCCATCCCATAAGGAAGAATGTTAATACCTGACAGTGTCCTTCCCTTGGGCTTTGAATGGAAGAATGAGGGTGAGTATTTAGTTTTATTTCCTTTTTGATCACCAAATACAAGTAAATAAATGTGTTTTCATTGTCTGTGGAGATCTGCTGTGAAGACTCTTCTTTTTGGCTGAGGTCTGGAGGTGTTTGTTGTAAAGACTGCTTACTGTCATAGAAGCCTATGTATGGGTGGAACAGGAAGAGTTAGAGAATCTGTAAAATGTTCTTCCTAGTTCAGAAGTCACGGCTACAGCGAGCCATTTAAAGAACTTGGACTTTATAACAGAGACAAAAGAAATAGCCTTGCAAACAAATCTGTTATGTAGCCTATTGAGAACAAAAATTAAAGTATAGGCTGATTATCATTTAGAAATTTTAAAAAGACCATCCAACAAAAATTATAGAACATTTATTGTCTAATACTGATAACACTAAATGTTCAAAAGAATATATGAAATGTAGGAAATACATTATGCAGAGACAAATTCATATCCTTTAATACTTGTATTTCTAAATATGAATGGATAGAAAATAAAATAAACATTAATTTCACAAAATATTAACCTCACAGAAAAAAGAACTTAGTAAGTGGTACTGTGGTGAAACATACTTAAGATAAACATAACCTTTTCATTCCATTCAGGTGAATTCTTTTGCTCTGAAGCTCTTAACCACTGCTTTAAGAGCCATTCGTATTGCTATTAACTTGAAAATCCCCCCAATACCACCTCAAATTTGCATATGCTCTTTTTGTCTTATTCCTGGTAATTGGTCTATTAGAAATAGTTCTCTATCACTGTGTTATCCCTAGTGTCTAATTAGTGCCGGGAAGCAATATGAGATTTTCTTAAATGAATATCTAACTAAATAAATTTTAATGCCCTATGTTGTATAAATTATGTATCTTCTTGATCCAGTTTGTCAAATAAACATTTTGTCAAGTTTAATCCTTATAAGGATCTTTTCTCATTCTTAACTTTCCAGTACAGAGAATTCACAAAATTTAAATGATAAAAGCAGATTTACCATGACTTATGAGCCATTACATTGTACTTTTTCTTACAGCCACCTTTGACTAATTCTCACATGTGTTTCAAAAATATGAATAATGTCTTCACGCAATTCATATAAAGCACAGAAAATAGGTATCATTATTTCTGTTTTAATGACAGATTTTGAGGTTAAGGTGACTCATGAACAGCTGAGCAGCCAGTCAGTAGAAGAAACCAAAATAGAACGGAAACGCCTCCATTCCCACCCCACGCTCAAACCTCCAGCTCCCTCCTTCCTGGGCTGGAGCGTGATGTGCTCTGAGCGAGCTGAGACGCTTCCTGCAAGCTAATGAGCTGCGGAGGGTCGCTGTGCTCGGGATTCGGCCAGCACGACTCAGCTTGCTCTGCCTGATAAAAATGGAAGACAAGGAGTATTTAGACAAGCAAGTCCCTTAAACGCTGAGCTTGTTTTATTTGGAGGTGGATGATTCATTTACCTTTAACTGAGTAATCTTCAGAAATCATCCAAGTCACCTAGACTGAGTAATTTTTGAATCGCAGAGAAAGTCACCTTAAAAAAAAGACATACTGTCTTGTGTGTTAGATGGGCCAGCCTGTCTTACGCGCCTTGTGAGAGGAAAATCTTTTATTGAGCAGGTTCTCTGTTGTTTATGGACGGAAGAAGAGAACAGCCAGAAGACTTGCACAGCCGGCTCTATTCTTAAATTACTTTAAAAAAAAATCATCAATGATAGAATATAGCAGGTGTCAGTCTCTGACTTTGCAAACAGATCGCTCTTGGAATTCTTAAAGAGCTTAACCATCCTTAGAGAACTCTTAAGGAGCTTAAAACTAATTTTTAAAACAGGCTTAAAAATATTAACCATCATCCTGTATTCACAAACAAATCAGCCCTGGGTAGATGCATTGCAAGGGAGATCTGTGAGGTATTTGATAGTTAAGATGGACCTTTCCCTCCACCATCCAATTCAAATAACACTGTTGTCCAATGCAAATACTAGTTTCCAGTAACCGAAGTCATGCCTTTCCCTCCACCTCTCTAACTGGAGGCAGGCAAGCCTACCTTCCTTACTGGGGCTGCTTTCAGAATTCCAGCGGGCTGGGTTCTAAGAGAAAATGTGAAACTGTTTTCCTCGCCACTAAGTCCTTCGCCACACTAGGGGTAGCCCACAGCAAGCCACACCTCACAAATCTGATAAAAATTTAGTTACTAAAGCCTTTCCTTGATTCATTGAAAACTTTCTATTAAGCTGACATTGTTATTTAATCACCTTCCACCTCGGCCCACCATTCAGTCCACTTGCTTGCTTTTTCTCTGCTGTAGTCTTGCCTGTGTTTCTTTTTATCACCCCTAATTTCACTGCTCCCTGAATTTATACTCCCTGAGTTGATGTACCCCAGGGTCCAACCGCCCTCCCTCCCCTTGAAAAACAAACGAGAATACAAAGCAGTCAGTCCGTGGGCTGGAAGGAGAGGATCCCGAGAATGAGGGAAACTTGTGGGATGTGAACCAGACAAGGTAAGCTCACACTGGCTGGAGAGAACAGCCTGACTTGGACAGAAGGACGTCAGCCAAAACAGAAGGTTCTGTGGTGAGACGACTGATACGGTCAGGCTGGGAAAACCACTCCACTTTTTCCTGTGGGCACCTGAATTCCACAGGCTCGCAAATGGCGAGTCGCTGAATAACGATTCCTTAAGAGTTTTCTGGGAGCTGGTCGGAGGCCCTGCACATGGCATGTGGCTCGGGACACGATGATTTCAGTTCCCTGAGCAAACGCAGATAAAATAGGAGGAGAAATGTTTCCCTGCTTATCCTGGACACAGTCCTAGGAAAGCGAGGCAGTACAGGGGGTAAAGTTTTCTAGGGAGTGTTAGTAAACCGTGACACTGTTCCCGTATAATCTGGCAAGGTCAGGTTTCAGGGGCCTGTGGTGACCCCCGCTATGCTGGGCCTTTGATGTGCACAAGAGGAGCCTCTCTGAAGACATACACTTCCTTATCCTTTGGGCTAGTACACTGGAAGCATTATATTTGGCCCATGGGTCTGTTTTAAAGGCCCCTGTCTCCACGCAAAGTTTGACGATAATTTACTTCTCTCTGGAGGCTTCGAGCGCCATGTGGACCCCAAGGCATTTTAATTACAATGAAGCCAAGACCTAGTGATGTTGGCTATCTTGGGAATAACGCCATGTAAGAAACATATTGGGGGGCAATTGTGTCTTTTTAAAATAAGTATAATGATTTATTTTGTCACTAGTAGTTTAATATTTACATATCCACTGCTGGCTGGGAAAGTGAATGAGGACTATATTATAACCTCTCTCTGACAAGGGTCTCAGCAACTACATGATACAAAATTACTTAGGGACAAATATATTAGTACACTTTGGAAAGCATAAAGATAAAAACAACAGTCACTTCTCTTCAATTACTATCTATCAAAGAGAAATATTTAGATGCAGAGAATGTTTTAAATGCATCACTCAAAGGCTATTAACACATGGAGCTCGCATGCCATTTTGCTTTTCTAAAGAACCTAGAAGTGCTTTGCAAGGTTTCATTCATCTGTATCAGAGCTTTTATTTTTAATAAAGGAAAGAAGATGTCTCAATATAAAAAAGATAAAGTTCATAAAAGATATTGACAAATATTGAAGGTGGGGGAACAATTCTTTATTTTGTATTTTTGCCCTTAGAATTTTGCCAAACCTCAAGTTCTGCTTACCTACAGGAGGAATTTGACATTGTACTTGAAGTGTTAAAAAAAAAAAAAAGAGGCTAAGTTAGATTAAAGGTGAACTTCAAAATGAAATGTTCTCTGTGAAGTTAAAGCTGTCACTGACCAACCTCTAGAAATTCTTACTTGGATGTCCATGACCTTTGCTGAGGAGATCTTATATGAAATTCAGATTATCCAGGGACTATCCTGAAATTACATGCCCAATAATATCATAACATTCACAAAGGGCAGCATGACCCTGTTAAAACGTAGTATCCAGAATCTTCTTATTTCAATTTTAACTTTGGTTGTCTGTTTTTCTTTTTCTTCATTAATCTCTTTTCCATTGATGTACATACTTTCCCCAATCTATTGCTTTTCCCATTTAGTTCAACTTGCACAAATGTTCATTTTCCATTCATTCATTTATTCATGCAACAAATATGTTGCATGATAATCAAAAGAAAACAAGATTCATTGTTTCAAGAAGCTGATGGTCCAGGAAGGGGGATGAAGACTAAACAAATAAGCCAAATAATTTCAGAGAGTAACAAAAAAGATAAATATGCTAATGAATTTGAAATAACTTGTAGCTTTTTGACAGAGGATCAAGAAGCTCTCTGAGAAGAAATCATTGAAATGAGTTCTGGAAATAGAAAGTAAACCCAGCTTTGAGGAGGCTAAGAGAAAGTCATCCCAGGCAGAGTAAACATTTACACCAGAATCTTTAAGAAAAAAAAAAAAAGAATTAAATGTACTTCAGGGTCACAACAAAGACCTGGAACATAGTAAGTGACAGGAGAATATATAGATGAAACTAGATACAAACGAGGAGGTCAGATCTTCCAGAGAACTGTAAGTCATGAGAAAGACTTTACGTGTGTGTGTGTATGTGTGTGCCACATATATATATATATATATATATATATATATATATATATATATATATATATAAACTCCTGGTCAACTCGTAAAATGTTTTAATCAGGGGAATTATATGCTTTAATTTATAGTTTTAGAAAAAAGCTCATCTGTTTTCTGTGTAGAAATGAATTCAATGGTCAATGGAGAGAGGAGACAGGAGTGCAGAAACTACCAGATAACAGAAGCTATGGCAGTGAGAACACAATGACAGTGAGGATTAATTAAGTGGATCCCAGGTACTATTTTTAAGCACACAAAATGAATTAAATTGATTCTAGGTATTTTTTTTTAAACTTACTTATAGTTTAGACACAAATCATGGCAGAAAGGTAGGTAATAAGGATTTCATCGTGAGCATATACAGAGAGTGATACAGTTTTCTGAAATGGAGTAAAGAGCTTTGTAGGAAGAGGGGGAAAGATAGAACCAACAATTCTCTTAAATTTAAGATGTTATCAGAGGTGCTCAAGGATGAGACCAGGGATGGAATTCCATTCTGGTGAGGGATCAGCTACAGGTGGTCCCTAAGTCCATGAGTCTAGGTTCTGTCACAGTGGACAAGAACAAGGACAGAAAGTTTAGAGGTCAAATAGACTTAGATAAAGACTTTCTTGAGACACATATTGCCATGTATATTGTAATAAATAAGATACTACAATGTGTCAAATATTTTAATACACATATTGAGAAATTTGATATCCAATAGAATAGAAACAGATAATTACAGTATAGTAGGAAGATACTTCTTTCTTAGTGTAAGGTATGGTTTTTCTCTAGGCTTCATTATGTTCAATACACACACACACACACATACACACATGATATTTATATTAGTTCTGATCATATTTTTGCCCTTCATTTACTAAAAATAAATAGTAGCATTTAATCTGATCCAGGTATTATTCTAAATTCTAGACCTACACTTGTGAAATTGTGTAATTACAGGAGTCATGAGTTAGGGAGGGTAATAGACATTTAACAAACAGTCATAGAATAATTGAATTTACAAAGGACAAGTACAAAGTTACCCTGACTGATCCCAGGAAATACCAGTTTTAGCCTGGATTTGAAGGGTTGTTTGAAACTCAAGAAATCACAGGAATAAGAGAAGAGAATATTCATAGGCACCTAGTAGCTGAAAAGGACATTTATGTGATAAAGGAACAAAAAGAAGACAGCATGAACAGGAAGCAATTAAGGAAGCAGGGAGGAACTCTCCATCTCTGTCACAAGATCCAAAAACATATTGTGAGACTATTAACAGAACAGAATTCCAAGGATCAGAATCTGAAGAAATCAGAAACTGTTTGGGATTCCAGGATGTTGACCATAAATGGGAACCCACGTCTGGGTAAGTCCCAGTGAGCCATGGTTTTAGAGTTGAAAATGGGACCGACTGGCTTTGGAGAATTGGTGGAAGACTGGGTCAAACTCCCTGATATACCATAGCTCTGTGAATCACTTTTATGACATATCCCTTATTTTTAGAATAATTCCCATAACTAGGTAAAACTTACTTTGAATTTCTATATGTCTACCATAATGCTGCACTCCCACTAGATAATCAAACGATGGTTGTTCAATTCAAGTGAGTAGTTTCATGGGCATTTCATCTGGGTCAAGAGTCCTATATAATAATCACACACACAATGGGCAAATTTCAGGTGAAGAAGGCAAATCTACAGAGACACAAAATAGACTGGTGATTGCCTAGGGCTGGGGAAAGGGTGGCAGAAATGGGAAGTGATTACTAATAGGTACAAGGGGTACTTTTTAGAGTGATGAAAATATTCCCAAAATTGATTATGGTGTTGCTTGCACAACTTTGTGAATAACACTGAATTGCACACTTTAAATAGATAAATGATATGCTTCATGAATTATATCTCAGTGAAATTTTAATAAAAATGAGTGCAAAAGGCCAAGAGACTTGCCAGGGCAGTCTCTATGATATATTGATATTTTATTTTTGATGCTCTTAAAAATCATTTAGAGTTCAGAATCTTGAATGCTACAGGTTCTCCTGTGAGCTAATCTTTTCTCAACCATTTAACAGGCCTCTTCATGGTATATCATCAAAGAATAAAGGGAGAAAATGACCTTTGGTCTCATTGTTTTCAAATCTTGGAAGGATATATTTCTGGGACTGTTCATAAATAGATTGACCTGGCATCCTTGGACATGAGGGGGGTGGGGCATGAGGAATGGAGGATCCCCAGATTGCAGGATTCCTAAATTTGCAAATTTGCATGTCATTGTGAATATGTAGCTAGTTTAATTTTTTCTGGGAAGAGGCACTTTTATGATAGTTTTAGAGAATCTATTGTTCCCCCAAAAGGATCACATCAAATATTTGAAATATAAAATGCAGAGTTAAAAAAATTTCCACGTTCTAGTTGACATCAACTTTGTCTGGAAGAGGAAGAGTGAAGGGAAGCAGGGAAGAAGGAAGGGAAGGAGGAAGAGAGAGGGAGAGGGGGTAGGGAGAGAGAGAGAGAGAGAGAGAGAGAGAGAGAGAGATCAGATTCCCATTTTCAGAAAGGAGGAAGAAGTATTTCCTAAGGCATAATCTAAATTACACTCCATAGAGCAGGAAGGACTGATTGAATGTGCTTGTTCTCTCTTTTCCTGTAATCATTTCAGGAGAGGGTATGGTTTACAGGGATAAGCATCAACTCTGATGAAGCAAATGAAACAAATGAGAAAGCCATACTTCATCTAAACACTGTAAATCAGTGTTAGCTCTCTTCACCCTCTTATTGAAGATGCCTGTCGCATGAATGATTCATGGTGAACCATCAACTCGGTATAGTCATTCTGCGAGAACACCAAGGGTTTGCTTACACATAATTACTCAGAACTGAGTAGGAGGAAATCCCTGTCTCGGATCATGGGAGATAATGGAATTCCAACTAAGGATGCCTTGGCAAAGTAGAAGTACTTTCCCTTAGACCTTTGAAATCCTTAATGAGTTGAATCATGTCAAGTAACAAAATAAACAAGGATGAGAAACATCAGTTGGGTTTGGTCCAAAGTCTAGCCTGCTTAAGACTGGGCTTCCCCCATCACTGCTTAAACATTATACGGTTTTCTATCAGCCAAGCCTGTGGTTTTATTTCATTTTTTCCCTCTTAAATCAGATTTCAAAAGCCAGGCACTAGCTGATGGTAATTAGTAGGCATTGGTTGAAGTTTATTCTTGCTGTTCTTTCCAGGCATGCATAATTTTTGTGAAGAGAAAAGAAAATCCAATTATCCCCAAATCCAGCCAGTGTGGCTCATCTGCTCTTGTGTTAGATCTTTAGAAATGGTTCTTAACAATTGAAAGGAAGACATATGGTACTTGAGAACAACATCTTGTAACCTTGCTTATAATATTAAGATAAAAAAAAAACCCACTCTTGTGAACATTTACATCCCTCTTTATGAAAATCTGACCTAAGAAATATCGATCCAATAAAACATGTGACAAAGAGGCTTGCTCAAATCATAAGGCATTTATGGGTGATTTCATTTCTAAGTTCCCTCTTGTATTTAAAAATATTCCCTTAAAAATGTTCCTCTTGAAATTTTCTAGGAACACTTATGCAGTGTAAAAAAAAAATCTGATAAATACTGGAGGAGTCAGACTATTCAAACATGGAAGGTAGGCATTTAACTCAACTTTGCAATGGTTGGGTTTATGACAAGAGATTCTGTAAATTGAATAATATCACTATTCAGATTACTTCTTGAAATGTTAATGAACTTTGGAAACCACCAATCTTTGAATTCCTGCAACCAACTAAATTGACTTGGTTTTATAAATATTAAATAAAACATACCCCATATCATTTGTATTAATAATGTTACATCATATTTTTCTTCTGCATATATATACTGCTAAGGAATAGACGTGACATTAAAGACAAACCATACCCAAAATGCCATTTATGATTTTTTTGAGCAACACAATTTTCTTATTGCCAGTGAACACTGAGGAAAAAACAAACTGATTAAAAAAATTCAGGTTTGTATTTTTAAATAAGTCTTTATCAAGCCCTCTGATAAAAGCATTGTTCACTCTTGTGTTCTGCTGACTTAACGTCATAAGTTAGGACATAGTCCACTTCTAGAATGGTGAGATCCTCTTTGGCTCCAGGGAATTTTCTACTAAATGTGTAGTAAGACATTGAGTATAAACAGAATTATCTAGCTATTAAATCCGGGGTTTTTTTTTTGGTCTGGATAATAGTTTGATCAAATCATATCTCTAATAAAGGGCATTTATCAGACTTTGCAAAATTAAATCCAAATTCTAGATCATATTTCTCCGTGCTCCCACCATAGACCTCACCATTCTTATTCACTTGTCTTCTCCCTGCATGTCAAACCCCATCTTCTCTTCCAGCCAAGGCAGTCTTTTGCATTGATGCTCATTTACCCCCTCAAAATCCAGGCTGTCCTATATCTGGCATCTGTTCATCTTTTCATACTTCATTCAGTTCATCCTTCAATGAAAACATATTGTATCAGGTGCCACAGTGGACGTCACGGGGACACAAAGGTGAAAATGACCCAGTCTCTGACTTTGAGGAACCCACATACCAGAGTGGAACATGGACCTGTTAACAAATTTGTAAAATCATGCAAGGTATAAGAGTACCTGAGATTTAATTGAGGAAGGGATTTATTTACAGGAGTAACATAACCATGAGAGGTGATAGTTTATTTGAACCTTGAAGGATAAGTAGAACTCTGCTATGAGTATGTGAATTTTGACTGGTAAATTTACTGATGTGTTTATAAAGCTTCAAAAATATTTGTTGAATGGAAGAGCTAATAGAATATAAAACTAGATTTTTTGGATTGTATTTTTCTTCTCCAATTCTTCTAATAATCTTTTGGAGTTAGTGAGGCTACTAGTGCCTTACCAGTAAAATACAAATCCAGAGAATGTTGATCCAGTCAGTGAAAGATCTGAAGCAATATTCATTCCTGTGATTTTAAGGTTTTGTTCCTTCCACTCTGATTTCCTGACCCCTGCCCCATTTTGGATTTCCAGACTGCTCCTACGATAAAGGGAACTCTGGGTAGCAAGTCAACAACAATTTACCTCTCTGATTAAGAGAGGTAAAAGCTTTGATTTTAATACAGACTTTCCAAATATGCCAACAGCTTATAAACTGGACCTTTATCCTTCATAAATTTGGTCTTTTGCTATTTTTCTGTCTTCATTCCTCCTCAGTGAGTGGCAAACTTCTTGCCTGTGTGAAAACAAAAGCATGTTTGCTAGTAATTGGTGGTGGGAATTCTATGGGGACTACACCTGAGAGGAGAAAGCAAACAATGTACAAAAATGAACAATGATGTGAAATATATATAAATAAATAAATTATATTTTTTAAAAAGACTCTCATACTGAAAAAAAAAAAGCATATAAACTTAAACATGTCAAGACAATGGTGCTCAGGATGGAAGAATCTTGTCGTCCTGGGTGGGGTACTGTTAGAGGAGTGTTAGGAGAAGGAAAACAAGGAGGAGGCAAGTGCAGAACCTGTGGCAAGTTCTCAGGTGTCAATTATTCTTAAACAAGCACCATCAAGGACGCTGCAGGTTTTCTCCAGAGCCCACAAATATGGTGCGGAATGAAAGCTTTTAGTTGCCCAAGTGCTACTTTCAAAGGTTGAAGACCACAGCAGGAATCCTAATTTCCATGACTGCATTAATGTGTCTCTTGTATTCTCTCGTCCAGAATGAATGGAAAATCTGTTACTCACTGTCAAGGTTGTCCAAGTCCTTATACTTAAGCACATGCCAGGTGGAGTAATGACTTTGGAGAAATATTCCTCCTTGAATCCTCCCTTCCCTTTCAAAGATATTCCTCCAACATCCCATTGATGCTCTGAGCCTGGATGATGAAAGGGCACTCCTGGGTGAGGTTGTGTATTTCACACAATGTGTTCTTAGATGCTTTCCATGAATGACTCGGGCGAGGGTAAGCAGCATAGAATTCTGGTACAGCAGAAGGGAGAAGCTGAAGTCTGCTTAAGCACAACTGTGTTCATTCTCAGCAGACTGAGTGAAGCTATTCTGGAGAGGACTAGTCCGTGGAGAACCCAGGGAGTTGAATTCAGGGTCTCTAAATTCAAATGCCATCATAGACAAAACATAATGGGCAAGTGAGTTAACTTTTTTGAACCTCAACATCTAGTCTGTGAAGCAGGAAAATGAACACTTATTTTGCCCATTTGACTATAGTGGTAGCAAAGATCATGTACAACATCAAGTTGACTATTATTCATTGAACATTTGATGATAAAAGAGTGGGTAAAGAGAATGAGGACACTTATTCATTAGAGAAGTTGCCTAAAGGAAAAAGAGATTGTTCCCAATCCATGTTAATGACTGATGGTAGGGATACGGTAGCAAACAGATATGTTGATGCCCTCAAGGACCTACATGGCAATTTAGGAGACAGACACCAAATAAATAATTGCACATTTAATTATGCAATTAAAATAGTAATAAGCACCACAAAAAAGAATTATGGTATTAAAAGAATGTATAAGAACTGAACAAGACTTAGTTTCATCTCCAGAAAGGGTTCTAAAATGTGAGTAACATTCAAGCGGGATTAAGAAAGATGAAAGAGGGTGAAGTGGCAAAGATATGGAGATGCTCTTCAGGAAGAGGCATGTGCTGCATGCAAAGGTTTGTGTGGGAGAAGGCACAGAGCAGAAATAGAGAACTGAAAGCAGACCCTGGAGCTAGACCGAAAGGAATAAGAGAAGGGGGAAAGATACCAGATAAGACAGAGCGACAGGGAGGAGCTGGCTGATATAGGACTTTGTAGACCAAAGTTAGGATCTGGAATATCTATCTTTAAAACCAAAATAGGAAACTTTTTTTTTTTAAAGATTTATTTATTTATACATACAAGCTGGGGTACAGGCCAGAGGCATGGGGCGGCGAGAGGGTTCACCAGAGACAGAGTGGGGAGCAGAACAGGCAGATCAGAAATACACTGCTGAGGGGAGCAGCGGGCGAGGCAGTAGAGGTCTGCCTCGCCATGTGGGATTCTCCCCGGCTGGGCGTCGAACTCACGTCGCTGCTGCTGACAGCTCCACAGCGCAGCGCTTAACCGCTGCGCCACCAGGGAGGCCCAGGAAACTTTTACAACATACAGTTTGAAAGGAATATTTGCAAGCCATATATCTGACAATGGGTTAATTTCCAAAATATTTTAGGAAACTGTACAGTTCAAGAATAAAAAACAAAACTATTAACCCAATTTAAAAAAATAGAACAAGGACTTGAATAGATAAAAGAAAACATACAATTGGTCAACAGGTATACGAAAAGGTGCTCAGTGTCACTAACCACCAGGAAAATCCCAATCAAAGCCACAGTTCTACAGGGGGAGAAAACCACAATGAGAAAATACATCTGGATGGCTATTGTGAAAAAAGTAAAAGACAAGTGCTGGCAAGGATGGGAGGGCTTTAACTCTGTAGGTGGGAATGCAAAAGATTGCACCCACTGTGGAAAGGAATATGGAGGTTCTTCAAAACTTTAAAAATAGGGGGCCTCCCCAGTGGCGCAGCGGTTAAGTGCTGCGCAGTGGAGCTGTCGGCAGCAGCGACGCGAGTTCGATGACCGGCCGGGGAGAATTCCACATGGCGTGGCAGACCTCTCCTGCCTTGCCCACTGCTCCCCTCAACAGTGTATTTCTGATCTGCCTGTTCTGCTACCCGCTCCATCTCTGGTGAACCCTCTCGCTGCCCCACACCTCTGGCCTGTACCCCAGCTTGTATGTATAAATAAAAAAAACAAATTAAAAAAAACTTTAAAAATAGAACTACTATATGATTCAGCAAACTGCTTCAGGGTTTTTATCCAAAAGAATTGAAATCAGGATTTTGAAGCGATCCCTCACTCTCATGTTCATTGCAGCATTACAGCATTTACAGCCACTAAGAGGTGGAAACAATCTAAATGTCTACTGACAGATGAATGAATAAAGACAGTGTGGTATATATGTAATGGAAAATTATTCACCCTTTAAAAAGGAAATCTTGTGATATGTGGCAACATGGATGAAACTTAAAGGTGTGATTCCATTAACACTATATAATGAGACAGTCACAGAAGGACAAAATGTCATGATTCCACTTATATAAGGAATCTAAAATGTAAACGCACAGAAGTAGATGGCAGAATGGGGGTTGCCAGGGGTTAGCAGGAGGAGGAAATAGGTATTCAGTTTCAGTTTTGAAAGATGAATAAGTTATAGAAATTTCCTGTAGAACATTGTGCCTATAGATAATAATACTGTATTGTCACTTTAAAAATCTGTTCAGAGGGTAAATCTCATGTTAAGTGTTCTTACCACAATAATTAAAAAAAAAAAGGGAAGTCTTTAAACGGTTTTAGTAAGAGTAGCATGATCAGGTTTGTTGGTTGGTTTGGTTGGTTGTGTGGTTTAACCACACTGAATACACAGCAGATAATGAGGTTTTTTAGGACAAACATCCACAAAGGGCTCAGGAAGGATGCTTTGGAAAAGAGGTTACCAGTTCCTTCTTGCTGTGTGACAAGAATCCAGAGTCCCTATTCTGGTGCTTTTCTTGGAACTGCTCTCTTGAATAGACTGAAATTTTGGCCCTCATATCCACATGCCAGTAGATTTAACTTTACTACATTTATTTCCTTCCAAATCTCTGCAGGACAGAAGAAAATGTGACTACTTCTTGCATATGTTGGTGGATGGTGTGGTAACTTTCCCGAGAATTACAGCTTATTCCCACAGGACTATAACTACCTTTTCTGATCATCAAATATTTTTAAGGAAATACAATGATTGTAGAGACAAGTGGAAATTAGATTATCAGCTAGGGAGACAGACAGAGATAATACCTATTAATATGATTATAACTGCAAGAATCAGAAACCCCACATAATAAGTCTTGAGGCAGAGTGACTCCAGATTGGTTAATTTGACGGTTTATCAATTTAAGGACCTAATTATTTTCTATTTTCTTATTCTGCTCTCAACATTTGGCAGTCTTTTCTTTTTTTAATCTTTTTTCCCTCACAACATTTTCTTTTATTATTGCGGTAACATTGATTCAAAACACTTCACATGATTTAGGGAAACAGGTTCACACCTCCACAGATGTGATACCACAATACTCCTGTCATCAAAGCCCCCATAATCCTCTATGACAATGCAGTGGACTTCTTCCCTCATTTGTTCCCCACTCACCCCCGCCCCAGCCTCAACTCTGCAAATTTCTAAGGTTTATTTTTATTTGGCTTTGTCTGTTTCTTTCCATTGTTTTATTTTATACTTCACATGAGTGAAATCATCTGGTATTTGTCTTTCTCCCTCTCACTTACTGTGCCCAGCATATTCCCATCCAGTTCTATCCATGTTGTCACAAACGTCAAGATTTCATCTTTCCTCTATTATAACTGACTAGTATTCCATTGTGAATATATACCACATCTTAATTCATTGCTCTATTGTTGGACACTGAGGTTTTTCCCCTAACTTGAGTATTGTAAATTGTGCTGCAATGAACATTGGAGTGCATATATCCTTTTGAATTGGTGTTTTTGCATCTTTTGTGTAAACAGTAAGGGGTAGAATTTCTGAACCGTATGGTAGGGCTATTTTGAGTTATCTCCCTACTATTTTCCACAGGGGCTGCACTAGTCTATTGCCCACAATAGTGCCCAAGTTTCCTTGTTCCCCATCCTCTTGCAGTCTGCCGTGATGGTCCCAAGTTGGGATGCTGCACTCTTACAATCACTTTCTACCAGCTGAGAGCCAGAAAATAAGATATATTTCCTCCAGATGTATCTCCTTGAGAAACAAGAAACATTTCTCAGAACTCTCCTGTGTGTCTCTATTCATGTCCCATCCTAAGTCATTCTCTATGAAGTTACTACTAATATCAGTGTATCAGTCATCTTAAACTTAGTAAAACTCTCATCCTGAGACTGGAATTGAAGGAAGGCATTCCTGAAACAGGGGCTTTGGCGTGGCCCTAGATACAATTTGGACCTGTTGTTCACAAAAAAGGGGGACATGACAGCTGGCTGGCTAAAACATCAGTAGTGCCTGCCTCACATATGAAAAATAAAGGCAGGGCCTCCCCGGTGGCACAGCGGTTGAGCGCTGCGCTGTGGAGCTGTCTGCAGCGTGTGATGCGAGTTCCACGCCCAGCGGGGAGAATTCCGACATGGTGCGGCAGACCTCTCCTTCCTCGCCCGCTGCTCCCCTCAGCAGTGTATTTCTGATCTGCCTGTTCTGCTCCCCACTCTGTCTCTGGTGAACCCTCTCACCGCCCCACACCTCTGGCCTACCCCGGCTTCTATGTATAAATAAAATAAATCTTTAAAAAAATAAAATAAAGGCAAATCACAAAACAGCTGATTGAGCTCTCCAAACACTGCCTTCAGCCCTGCTGCATCAATGTCACCTGTAAGCTGCCATACCCCTGCCTTTTCTCACCTCCTCAGGCCTTACTGAACCAGAGCATCTGGGGATCAGGCCAGTCATCCCTGTTTCAGCAAGGGAGGAGGAGGATAAGGGCTCAAAATGGGGAAGAAAAGAGCACAAGGGGCTATGGTAACGGTTCATGGGTGAATTGGTGGTGGGAAATCTACAGGGAATACACAATAATGTAAAAGATATAAATAATAATAATAATAATAATAATAATAATAATAATAATAAATTTTAAAAAAGAAAGCTTACCAGGTGATCGTGATGGGTAGTAAAGTTCAAGAAACCTTGTTTTAGAGTTAGAGAACATACTAGAAGGTTAAATGACACCAAACAGGGAGTTTAGAATAGGGGGCAGGGGTATGGGAAGGACATCTGGCTGATAAACTTGATAGACCAATTAAAACACAAAACTTGGATCATGTCAAGTAAAGGAGATAGTTTGTAAGAAAGTCATCGACCATTCTTTAAGTCATATTTCCTTTCTTACCTGGTAGTAAAATGCACCCTGCTGCCAGAATTAACAAATGGGTTAGGATATGAAAGTATTCTGTTGAAAACTACGAGGAAAGCATAATAAATAATTCATTGGGAGCAGTACCTACACATGAAAGAGTCTGAGTGAGTTTAGAATTTGGGGGATTAATAGTGAATCAATAAATATGGAACATAAATATGAAAATGAAGATACAGAATGGCTGGAAGGCAGGCTCCTGCACAGATCCAGAATAACAATTACAGTTCTTTCTCTGGATGTTCCCAGCATGCAGGGAACAATATAACATGTACTATAATGATTTGTTATCTGTAAACATTGTGATGATAACCACAGTAAGTTTTGTTAACGTCTACCACCATAAAATTTTTTCTCTGCCAATTTTTAAGTAAAAATTATATTTTGTTTTTGTTTAAATTTTTATGTCATTATTTATCAATGAATCCTGTTTGATCATGAGAAATATATTTCTCTTGTATGCATTTCCTGTTAACATTTAATTCAATTGATCCAAGTTTTAATTCATAACTATCATCACAAAACATGAAATAAATTTTTGTGTTAATAAAATAAAACTTGAAAACATATAAAACACTTTAGGTGGTTTTAGAGAACCAAGTGTTGTATAAAGAATAACTCATCATTTCGAATCTTCATCTTTGGAACTCAGACATCAGTACTTTGCTTTCAAAGGTTGATTTCAAAGTAAAGCAATTGTTATTTTAAGATAAGACCGTGAGGAAGAGAAACCAAAATATGGGAGAAAAGAACACAAAAGTCTATGATGATGGTTCACGGGTGAATTGGTGATGGGAAACCTATGGGGGATACACAATAATGTAAAGGTTATAAATTAAATTTTTAAAAAAGAGGAAAAAAACAAAGAAGTTGCATACTAAGCAGGAATAATAATAATAAAAAAAGATAAGAACGTGCCAGTGCACTGCAAACTCTCCCAGCATAAGCATAACATTAAAGATGAGACTGTTTCTGAGGCTGTCACCCTCGAATGGAAGAAATATGCCCAGCATCAAATGGTTTAAGTTTTTTCCTTACGAGATCAAACTATTATGTGGGAGAAGGTCTAAGTGTTCAGAGGAAACAAACATTCTAAATAACTGCACTTCCCCCTCCCCCAACTCTTTACTGGCCTCTGGGATGAACATATCTATCAGTCTAATGCTTACTAAACATTGCCTACTAGGTTTTCAAATTTCCTTTGGAAAGGTGATTAAAAGGTGACAAAAACGTCAGCTCAACACCTAGATATAAACTGCATCTAGAAATCTCTTTTGTCAAGATTCATCCTTTGGTGGAAAAACTTGGTCTTGGTCAACGGAGCAATTGTGTCTCCAGGGCTATTGACAAAGGCCATAAATATATGCTCATTATTCTTGTTCTGTCAACAGCTTTTGACATTTCTATTTGGCCCATCAGAGATCGCTCATGGGAAAATACGAGGTAAGTGACTTCCTTTATCTTAAGTTGAGAAACTCAAAATATCTCAGAGATTGAGTTTTTTACAACTTAGTACTTTTGTGATATGTCTTCAAGAAGTGTGGCATAAACAATTCTACACATAACTGTTGATATTTAGTGGGTTTTTTTCCTGCTCAATAAGATGCCATGAGGTTGTTCTATATAACATTTTCTGACCAATTTACATTTGAGGAAATTCATGCATTTTAGTATCATGCTATTTTAAACAACTAATTATACATAATTTTAATGCTCATGTTCTTGAAATCTTGCATGAATTTGCATCAGTTTATTTGCATCAACGATGTAAACTTTCCCTCGGAAAAGTGAGAACAGTGCTAATAAGGAGAAACAATTAATTCATAAAAAGCACAAAGTCTTCTAACATTTAAGTATCTGTGATCAGTAAGGAACATTTGTGTTTACCAATCCTAAAATTTCTGTCTCCTTTCACACGTGAAATAGGAGGTATGGGAAATAAATTAACATAAACTCCCACTTTCTCACATCTCCTTTGGCCAACCCCTTCTCCAGTTTGTCTCTTCACTCTTGTCCCCCAGGAGTCTTAGATTGCCTTGAAAGGTGTAGCTCTTCACTAAGGGCAAATGTACCAGGATCCTTTGGCAAGCTCTCCGGACAGTTTTCCATTTTCACAATGGGAGGTTGCTACTGGCATCCAGTTATTAGAGGCCAGGGATGTGCAAAATATCGTACAGTGAACAGAACAACTTACAAGAAACACACAGTTCCAGATGTCGATAGTGCCGAAGTTGGGAAACTCAGTGCTTGAAAAACAGTGAGAATTTTGTGCAAAATAAATGATAAGAAAATTGTTTGATCTTCTGCTTCAGTCTAGAAAATTATTAACTCGAATGTGAAGGAACACAAGAAGGATGGGAGGAAGCAACTTGAACAGAGATCAGTTTAGGGTCCTTGAGAGAAGTGTGGTATATTCCGTGTCTCCCAGGTTGAGGTCACAGGAAGAAATGGGATGACTGCTTGTTTTGTGTAGGCAGGTAGGGCCATAAAGAAATTACAATTTCCAGGTGAATCAATGACTGAAGACCCAATGAGATGACAGACATCTTAGCCTGGCGCCTGTGCCTAGGAACCCCTCTGGTAGCCTTGGAGTATAGATACAGCCCTTGAAAAGGGGAGTAGCTCAACTGAGTAGTGCCAGGTAAGCTCTCGCCCCAGGTAAAAGAGTCTGAAAAATGAAGCGGATTTTAATTTTTTACTAAAGTTTACAATTACACCAGACATTGTGGTCTGCAATTAATACATGGCTACAAGTCAAAGTTCTACATCTGGAAAATTCTTTTTTCAAGATTCACCCTTCAGAGCAAATACCTGGTCTTGGTCAACAGAGAAATTGATCCAAAATACCCAGAGAGGTTGTTAATGTGTTTATTTAAGTTTTCTCAAATAATTCAGCTAAAAGGAATCCTCCTCATTTTGTTACATTGGATTTGAACAGGTATTACTAAACTTTTAACAGCATGTTTATGTTCAATACTGTGACCTCCACTCCTTCCATACTCAAAGTATTTTATAATTTTCCTCTGTGTTTGTGTATTAGGACCATGACATCACTGAAAAAGTCTGATGGGTTTAAAACCAGGGCTAACTTAGTATAAACAATTTGGTTCAAACCCATTTCATATATTGAATTACTGTACTCTTAAGGAGACTTTAGTTTAAAAAAATCATTATTTGGCATGACAAGCATAGTTTTTGGGTATTTGATCTGGCTAGTCTAAAAAAGAAAGAAAGAAAGAAATGCAAAATTATGTAATGCCCTGTCACAGATACCTCTGTAAACTAAAGCCAGTATTACCTTTCAAGGGTGTCACAGTTCTATTGATTTGAATCCCCACCCAGAAACCTAGGAAATTTACTCAGTTATTCATCAAGAATTCTGGACACCATTATTAAAGCAAAAGGACATGTATTGGCAGTGGACACACCACAATGTGCTGCCAGTATTTGTGCACCAACCCTGAGCCATGGGAAGCTCTTGTTCCTATAGAACATCTACTATATTGACCCCTCCGGAATGGAGTTGCTCTTCTCCCTCTTCTAGTGGAAGTTTTTATTTACTATCTCCAAATCATTTGGTGTCCTTGTGTCTCACTGGAGACTAATGTTATGTAAGAGAATCTGGGAATTCTTTCCGAGTGAGGACAATTATTTAGTACACAATCCTTGAGATTTGACTCATTTGCCAGAGCAGCAGGTTGGTTAGGGGATAACACATTAACATCCACTCTAGCTTCCTTCCAACAAGTCTCCATCTGGATGGGCTGGCCTTCCCAGAGCATCACTGATTGGGGCTAACTCTTCATTTACATCAATAAATGTACTTCTCAAGACTCTGGGACATATTACACAAATTAAATAAATAAAAACAATACCCTGATATAAAGACATTTCTTCGAGTCCAGAAATAACAAGTTCAATCAGCGCTCAAAGCTACATAAAAGCATTTCTAATCTACAAGTTGATCTCCTTTCCACCGATTATATTTTGTCTTCCTACACAGTCTGGAATTACTGGAAATATGCCATATTTTCTTCTCCGCTTGGGTTATATAGAAGTTGCTTTACTGTTTATTCTGGAGCCTCTTCCCCATCTTTGACATGTCAAAGTGAAAGATTAAAATGACTCCTGAACGGCATAGAACTTCAGATTACCCGTTGCCCTTACTGAAATCATCTACCTAGTTGGGAATCGCCATTGTTGTGCAAAGGTGGCATCATTGCAAAATGTCATTTGCAGAGGCAAAGAGAGAGAGGTCTTAAATCCATGCTTAGGAGAAATTTTATGGCATGGAGACAATGCAGTGAGCAAATACTTCACCATTGCCTTAATATTTATAAAATTATTGTAGTCAATACTTATATTTTTACTTATATAAAGAAAACATTAGTGGGGGAAGTCAAAATTTATCAGTAAGGAAAAACAGCACTGGAATATAGATTGTTGGCAACATGACACCAGGGAAAGATTTTAATTAACATACCCATACATTCGAATCTTTGAAACACCAATATTATTAAGTATTTATTCTTGGGTGGGAGATTTACTTCTCATTTCTCATGTAAAATAGGCAACAGGAGAGGGAAGAAGAGGGTGAGGACAGGGTGGGGAGAGGGCACGTGGACTATGTGGGAGGACAGTGCGTGCTTTGGTGATAGGGCCCTGTGACCACAGCTGCAGGGTCAAAACACTAACACGCTCCAGAATAAACAATGGTACTTGAATAAAAAAAAAATCTTATAGAGTCAGAGTTTTTTTTTTTTAATATTTATTTATTTATACATGCAAGCTGGGATACAGGACAGAGGCGTGGGGCGGCGAGAGGGTTCACCAGAGACAGAGTGGGGAGCAGAACAGGCAGATCAGAAATACACTGCTGAGGGGAGCAGCGGGCGAGGCAGGAGAGGTCTGCCGCACCATGTGGGACTCTCCCCGGCCGGGTGTTGAACTCGCATTGCGCCCTGCCAACAGCTCCACAGCGCAGCGCTCAACCACTGCGCCACCAGGGAGGCCCTAGAGTCAGAGTTTTTAAGACTGAAGACACTCAAGTCTTTTACTTATTGCCTTAGGGCTCTGCCCAGGGCCTTCTCCCTGTGTCAGGCTGCCTCTAATAAGGCCACTGAAACAACAGGAGCTCCGGCGTGAGACAACAGTCTTCTCTGGTCTTTGCCGCTTAGCTGCTCCTGCTGTCTGGCCAAGAACACTTAACTGCAGGTACTTGGGAAAGACAGAGATGCTGCCTCACCTTCTGCTAAGCCTATGTCTTTGCAGCCTTTGCTTAGAACTGCTCCATCTGGGGCACAAGACAACTAGCTTCTCGGGCCTCCCTGGCGGCACAGCGGTTAAGCACTGCGCTGCGGAACTGTCGGCAGCAGTGACGCGAGTTTGATGCCTGGCCAGGGAGATTCCCACATGGCACAGCAGACCTCTCCTGCCTTGCCCGCTGCTCCCCTCAGCAGTGTATTTCCCTTGATCTGCCTTGTTCTGCTCCCCGCTCTGTCTCTGGTGAACCCTCTCGCCGCCCCACGCCTCTGGCCTGTACTCCAGCTTGTATGTATAAATAAATAAATCTTAAAAAAATAAAAAAAGAAACAACTAACTTTTCAATTCCATAAGGCCCACATTGATTGTAGCAGTCAGGAGTACGAACTTTGGAGCTGGAAAGCCTGCTTCAAACCCCGTTCCTCTCTCTTGTAAGAAATGCAACTTAACCTATTTAATCCTCATCAAAAAAAATGCCAAAACAAAACAAAACAAAAACGGTATTTACTTCATTGTGTTGTTTAAGGATTAAGTTACTAAAATATAAAGCACACAGCAAACACCATATATGTGTACAACTGATAAATATAATGTCACTAAACTCTTGGCCAACTTACATGGCAGAGTTATTTAGCTCACACCCAAGTTTACCTGTTTTACAGACTCTGCTATAGCAACAAAAGTAAAAAATATGAGACAACCTCTAGAATCTTTTCTCCAATTTTCACTAATGCCATGGTCATAACATGGGATCTGTTTGCCAAGAGTTATGATGTCTTCAGATATTTTGCCATAGGATAAGAGATTTTACCTTCTCAACTTCCATTGAGTCATCAGAATCTACACCTTATTTTTATTTTTACTTTTTTACTTTCCCAAATTCAACTGATTTGCCACTAGTAGACATAACTGTATAATTTGGGGAGCACAACCTCACCCCTCCATGTGTGCCCACTCCTTACTCACTCTCTACCACCTTTCCATTGCCTTTCTGTCACCTTCTCTTCCTCCCTCTGGCTTTGTCCTAGGTAACATTCTATTTCCATGTACCGCGTTCCATATTCATGAGGGTTTATATTTGCTCATAACAGACAATTTAAATAACTGAAGTATCAGCACCATGAATTTTTGCTTACTTTTGCCTAAGAGTCTGAATTGAGGTAGCTCAAGAATGACATGGTGATTTCAGTATCAGGTCTGGGGTGCATGTGGCTTCTAATGTTCCAGGTTACCAGCTGAGGATGCTAACTTCTCCTCATACCCACCTGCAAGCAGCAGAAAGGAGGGAGGGGAGAAAAAAGATAAGTGCCAACTTGGCAGTGTGCCACACCCCCAGATGAGACTTTCCGTGATCATAGAAGAGAGTGAGGCGAGCCCTGTGCAGACAACCAGAAGCCTCTGCCACATTCATTGAAAATGGGTGTTTCTCCAGCTGAATGCAGCATTTTTCAAAATACATAACACATGACCTATTCTATATCTATCTCTTTATTCCCAACTATAAGAAAATTCAAAACCAGTGGGTACATATGTATTTAATAAAAAATAAAATAAAACCCAATAGCTTATATCAAATGACAATTCTATCCTGGGGCAGCTTATGGTTTTCCCTTAAGAAATAATTGCATTTCCTAAAATTGGAATTAACATGCATTGGTATTTTTTTGAAAATAAAGACCAAATTATTTGTATATTCATGCAACATCCAGTACAGTTGGTAGAGGTTTATTTTATGTATAGAAAGAAAATACCTCTTTTAACCCCTATATGCTCCCTAAGCTTGCATGTAGCAAGATTATATTTTCAGTAGGTATAATGAGAAAAATATCTGAGTTGAAACGAAAGACAGGATAATCCACTGCACTTGAAGATTTCGAAAGTGTGAGAGATTAAATGTCTTCCATTAATTCTTTTTCTTTTTCTCTTTTATCTCATGAGGTGAAGATAGAGTTGAAAAAGAAATAAAACAATATTTAGGGTTTTATAACTGCCACGGAGTTTCATATTTGAAAAAAGTAGTAAGAGTTAAAGAAGAATAAGCAATATGTAAATGACCTGTTTTGCCTTTTCATCCACCAGCACTGCTGTATCTGTGCCTAAGTCTTTCCTTCTTTTTGGTTGGTTGGTTTTGTTTGGTTTTGTTTTGGGTGATGTTCAGCATTTTGTGTCCTGATAGGAATTTTAATGAATATAAGACAAAAGCATTGGTACCAAGCTGAGCCCAGTGGATGAATCAGGTAGGCATATGTATTCATAGCACTCATTCCTGCCAATTTTCTTGTGCCATTGTCACCCAAATGTCCGTCAATCACACGTGTCATCAGAGAGGCATACTTTTAAATGGTCCTGACCACTTTCTAAGGATGTGTATATTTCAGGGATGGAATTAAAGCAAGATTTACAAGACCCCTAAGCTATTCGGAAACATTCCGCACAGTTCCCCAACAGAAGTGGAAGCAGGACCCAGCCCGAGAAAGCATCTGCTTGGGACAGTAGTTCTTAGACATGTCACTCGAGATAAAATACTTCTCCGCAGCCTTGTGGCATTAACCATTTCCTTCTGCAGTCAGTACAGTTCATAAATAGAGTAACAGCCAATCTATTTTTTTCCCTTTATCTCTAGAATACTAGTAGGGACACCAGATATTCAGAGTTTATTACTGTAACACTTTTTTTTTTAAAGGGAAATTCCTATAAGAACTTAACAGGGCAGATAAAAGTACATAAACCATTTGGACTAGTTAATATTTATGTCTTCTTTAAATTTGTCCAGAAAGGATTCAGGACAATCTACTAGAACTTTGGATTTATCACACAACTTTTACTCCCACCTAAAAGTGACTCTAGATGCCTGAGGAACTCTTTCAGGTCTCAGTTTTGCAAAGTGTAAAACTAGGGAAATTTTCTTAGCTCCTGCTTTAAAACTCTTCAAAGCTTCTCTGTCCTCCATGGTCAAATTCTTAAACCTGCTGTACAAACCCATTTTGCGCTTACCTTGTCTTATTGCCTAGTTTCATTTTTGCCCTGGTAATGATGACTTAGCGCATTAATGAAGTAAAATGTTTCTAAGAACAATTAATGGTAATAGAGTAGATCCACATGAAGATGAAATTTAAATAATGACCATTTTTTTTAATTGGCCAATTGTGCATTATTTTGCTAGACTATGTGTATTAAAGTATATGTGTTAATTTTTAGAACCATTAGTTCTTTCTAACTTAAATTCATTTTGTTTAATTTGCACTGTCATGTTGGAAAAACAAAGAATAATACAAATGTCTATCAAATGGTGATTCATTTAAATTTATGATAGTAGTTATAATGTAGCATGCGTGGTATGATCTCATTTTTACAAAATCTCAGTTGTATGTAAGAATATATAGAATACATAAAAGTTCTTGGAAAATATTCAGCAAGATGTTAATAACAGTTGTCTTTAAGTGGGTTGGATTATTGTATTCTTTGTGCTTGCACTATTGCTACTTGGACTTTTTTTATAGTAATCTTTTTTAATAAGGGGAAATAGAAAAAACAAATGATGAGGGAGAGTTTACTGTTTAATGGGCACTGTGGCAATTTTTGGTTTTATGTGATTTAATCCTCAATAATTTTGTGAGGCAGATATTATGAAGGTCATTTACAAAAATAGGAATCTAGAGATGCTAAGTTTAATATCAAAGCCATGTGTGACTGTGTTCAGACATGGGGTTTGCACACAGACCAACCAGGTCAAGTAGTCCTTATACTTCCTACTACTGATGGATATTTAGGGTGTGCTTTTAAATTACAAATATCAAAAAGAAGAAATAAATGGTTAAATAATTAACTCAAAATAAAAAAGCAAAATGAAAATTTTAAAGTCATTTTACAAATTAGTAATATTTCAAGTCATGTGAGGCTACTTAACAGTGCACTGAAATGAACAATTTTTGAGGAAAAAGCAGTAACTAAAAACACTTATTTAAAAAAATATTTTCAATGTAAAAATCATCACATTGATCTGCTTTTAAAAAATTATAATGAAATCACTGTGGAGACAAATTATCTAGTGTTGTCTGGCTCCCAAAGGTGCTTACAAAACACCTTAGTCATTTCGGATTACTTATTATTTTTACCTATAGAGAATGGTTAATTGAATCTTGGTCTTTGCCCATGCTCTGGAATTCTCTTTCTACTGTTCAGTAGCTTACATCAGTTCTTCAAGATTTTGACTCTTCTCCCAACAGGTTTCCATTTCCATGCTGAAGATGAACTAGTTCAATTTCATATCCAAAAACACGAAACAGTCAATAAGACAGAGCTCTTAGGCCATCAAAACAGGTCCAGGCGTCTACCTGCTGAATACCTGCTGCTGGAAAGATCCTATTGTATGTTTATCTCCAGTAGGAATCTAAGCTCCCTGAAGACCAGGCCCATTTGTGGTTCAAATCTACATTCTAGCACATTCTGACTGTGCTGGAGCTGAACTGGGACAGAATATGGAGCAGTGATTGGCAGAGACACTTGTTTGGACTAAAATACTCAGAAAATTCCTTACTCATCACAAAATATGTGGTGATTCACAGAAACAGTGGTCTGGCCTATTTCCCTGGAGCTCCAAACCATCACAGAAATGAGCATGGAACCTGTTCATCATTAGTGTTCCTTATATGCAGGCATATCTGATATGTCAAATCTGTCAGGCAGGGAGTAGTAACGTCAGGTCCAAGTGAGATGGAGTGTGACCAGCTTCCCACTCAGCACTCTCAATGCCAGTCCAGAATATCTGCATCCCAGATGAAAGAGGGGAACTAATAAAATACAATCTGTGTATCTCCAGGGGCCCAAGAATTTCCCTAGCAGATCCACCCCGCTCTACCACTGGTGAGAAAGGTGGACTTGTCTTCCAGCCTGGGGAGAGAGCATCATCCAAATTCAAAGTCAGGTAGATGAATTCTCTAGGAGGGCATAGGAATCCCACCCCAAGTTTGCAGATATACACACATCACAATCAAAGGGACATTGCATTATATTTCTGTGACTGCTGTAACAAACTACCACAAACTTGGTAACTTAAGTCTACACAAATATATTATTTTCCAGTTCTGCTGGCTAGAAATCTGAAAATCTCAGATTTTAATTCTGTGTGTCCTTTGCTTTCTTTTTCTATATTCTATGTATGAGTGAGATCACCTGGTATTTGTCTTTCTCCTGACTTGTTTTCCTGAGCATAATCCCCCCATTTCCACCCATGTAATTGCAAATAGCAAGAGTTCATCTTTGTTCTATAATTGCATAGTATTCCACTCTATATATACACCCCACATATTCTTAATCCACTCATCTGTCCTTGGACACTTAGATTGTTTCCATAACTTGGCTAATGTAAGTAATGCTGCAGTGAACATAGGAGTACATGCATGTTTTTGCATTCTTTGTGTAAATACCCAGGCGTGGAACTGCTGGGTCGTATGGTGGATCTCTTTGCTTAGCAAGCTTAATTATATCTGCAAACTAAATTCCCAATTGCTATGCAACATGACACATTCATAGGCTCTGGGGGATTAGACTGTGAACATCTTCAGAGGGTCATTTTCCTACCTAGCAAACATAACTCAGCAGATTATACCCCAAAATTTAAGACAAATAGCAGAGTAGAGTAAAGAATGATAACTGGTGGGCTTGATTGGGCATAATTACAGAGAGAGACAGAAGAACTTTAGACAATGAGGCAGAGGGAAATCTGTTAACATGCAGTGAGAGTAGGAGCTAGGAAAGAGGGCTGGAGAGCAGGGGGCAGATTATATGGTTAAGTGTGAGTAGCACACTTATAACTACCGACTCTTCAGTCACAGGATTACTAGAAAGCTAAGAAAAAGGGTTGGCATCCCGACTCATAATTTTTGGCAATTAATCCAATGCATCCACAGGTAAACTGAAAACTAGCCTTATCAAAAATGTAAATATTGTTGAATTCTAGTTAGTTTTTGGCTCTACATATAGAATTTTCTAGCTTCTTTATTATTCAGAAAGCTAGGGACTTGTAGAATCAATATAAAGAACTACTGAATGGCATCCAATTTGTCTGCACTGACTGATAAATCATGGGTATTATTCTTTGTTAAACATCTCCAGGATTGAATGACATGATTTAAAGCAGTTTCTCAGTAGCTAGTTGTTAAATGAATGGAATGGTCTACATTTAGGCAACATTTGGAAGAGTGGATGGATCATTTTTGTATGGGGTTCTAAAAATAATTTCAGATATATATAAGTTATATAATATCTGTAAAGAACAAAGTACATTTGTTTAAATTAATATTCTCTGGTATACCCTCCCCTTCAAAATTTATTATTTGGTTTAGAAATTGGAATTCAAATGCATTTATAATTAATTATATACTTGACTAGAGAGTGGGAGATTTTTGTCTGTTTATGTTAGTTACTGAACTCATAAACTCAATCCAAAAGATCAGTTGTTACACACACAGAAAGTGGTAAAATAAATACTTGATTCTATGGATCTATGGATTCTATGGATCCATGTGTGTATGTATACACACACACACACACACGTACTTGATTCTATGGATCTGTGTGTGTATGTTTGTGTGTATATATATGCATGTGTATATATGTGTATGTGTGTATATATGTATGTATATATATACATACACACATGGATCTATAGAATCAAGTATGTGTGTGTGTGTGTGTGTGTGTGTGTGTGTGTGTGTGTATACACTCAATGTGAGTATGGTTCTGATTTCAAAGGTGAGCTATGATATATATTACAATACAACTACCATGTGATATCAAACTTTAATGTCACTTCTCAAAGAAAATTCTCTTCATTGAACATCAAAGGATGGACTATATAGATCTGGGTGGAAACTGTTTTCTCTTTCTTACTTGTGTATGACAAGATGAGACAATTCATTTTACTCTAGAAACTGAACAGTCCAATAACCTATAGTGTTGTGCTATTTTTCTTTCTGATTCAGGTCTTGCACCTGTGTCTCACTATGACTAATCTTTGTCTAGGTTAACTCTACAGCCATTGAGAGCAGGGCGATGAGATGCACACCTAAACACAGCTATTCTCTTTTCAGAAAGGTAAGTATCACACAAGGGTTAGCATAAGAGATATCACTCATGGGTGAAAATAATAGACCGCAACATCTATAAACAGATAGTTGAATCATTCAACTCATGAATCCAAAAGATATTTTTCTGTTGATACCTTTCTTGGATCACATAGAATATTCCTTCCTCTCCAGCTTCCTTCTTTTCTTCCATCCCTCCTACCTTCCTTTCTTTCCTTCCTCTTTCCTTTCTCCCTCCCCCTTCCTTTGTTCTCCCCTCCCTCCCTCCTTCCTCTCCAGCACATGCTCAGACCTCAAGGAAGAAAACTCCTAACTTAGTTTACTTTACACAAAACAAAATGCATTTAGTCTATGGCATACAACCTATAAGAATTCATACTCACTCTGGTTGAATGTCTGACTTCAGATTAATTTTGCTCTATTAACAGTCTAACATTGTAAGTAGTTGTATTAAAGCTAAAAACTGGATCAGGATTTGCCAGTTATCCAAAGCATGACAGGGAAGGCAGTCTCTTGGGTTCATTCTTAGACCTGGACCAAACCACCTTCCTACAAGTGTTAAAATCCATCTGCTTATTCTCAACTCACAGAAATGTTGCAAAAAGAAATTCCAAACAATATGGTTCCTTCTAATTATAATAAAACATTAAAGTTAAGATTAATTGAGAAGGCACAATTAAAAGTTTTATGGGATCAAAATTCTCTTTCAAGTAGAACTCTGTTGTGTACATTTAGACTTAAATGCCATCAGGCATTGCTTAATGGTGGAGACATATTCCAGACATGGGTCTTTAGGCGATTTCATCACTGTGCAAATGTCATAGAGTATAATTACACAAACGTAGCTGCTACAGCCTACAGCTCATCCGGGTTGTATGGTACAGCCTATTGAGACCCTATTGCAAGCGCGGTCTATGGTTGACTGAAACATCCTTAAACAACACATGACTGTATAGTGCCCCAGTTCCACCCACACCAACAGGGTTGTCTAGTTGTTGGTTTGGGGGAATTACCATTGAGAACTTTTAAACTAACATACCAAATATTTCTATATAAATGAATGATACTTAAAATAATTTGTGCATCAAAAGAAGTTTGGACATTGCTTCTATCCATGCTGTTCCTACTCTTTTCCTGCTAAAAAACTCTATTAATTTAATGTATTTGTTTAGGACCCACTTGCAGCAGAAGTGAGGAATACAAAGCTAAAGAAATCAGTTAACCGGGGTGGTACTCAAAGAAAGGCAGAATAGGGATGTTGACAGAAGTTGGGCAGTGGGGTTGCCCATGATCATCGAAGTTCAGATGCAGGAAGAACTGTGCATCCTGCTGGCAGGCAGAGAGCTCGGAGCACTGGGCGGGAGGCAGAAGGAGCAAGGAGATGAGGTCAGTAATGTGTGAGAGGCAGATAATCACTGGGGCCAACGCATGGACTTAGAATCAGTATTTTGAAATCCTGTATCTGCCAAGTCAAGTTAAAGCTCACTGTCCTTTCCTTTCAAAATAGGGGTATCACCACCTCACACGTGTGAGGATGGCACACATTAAAAATACAGGCACAACAAATGCTGGAAAGGATGTGGAGAAAAAGGAACTCTTCTACACTGCTGGTGGGAATGTGAACTGGTCCAACCACTATGGAAGGCTGTATGGCGATTCCTCAAACTGCTAAACATGGAGCTTCCATATGACCCAGCAATCCCACTTTTGGGAATTTACCCAAAGGATACAAAAACACTAATCCGAAAGGATACATGCACCCGTATGTTCATTGTGGCACTGTTCACAATAGCAAAGGTATGGAAGCAACCCAGATGTCCAAAAATAGATGATTGGATCCAGAAGATGTGGTACATATACACAATGGAGTACTATTCAGCATGGAAAGA
>PVIJ01016252.1:0-33359 GCA_004024925.1 Scalopus aquaticus
CCTCTTTCTCTCTCTCTCATACTCCTTCTATAGCATTTTGTTGTTATATGCCTTTATGAAACTATAAAATTCTTGGGGAAAAAGAGGTTTTTACTCATTTAGCTTCCCTGGCAGTATACACCTTAGATTGGATGTCAGAAACTCCACTTATTAGGTGGCCTCAAGCAGGTCACTGAACCTTTCTGGGCCTTTCACTTTGCTCATCTGTTAAGTGGAGATAACAATCAGACTTACACTACAGGAATTCTGCAAATGTTAAAGATGATATTGCATGTGATATATCGGGATAGTGTCAGACATAGTAAGCCCTCACAAATATTAATGTTCGGTATTATGAAAATATACAACTCAAATCCTAGTTTCTGGATTGACTAGGTAGGAATTGGGTCCCCTAAGGCCCAGTGAGGGAATCAGCTTGAGAAGACCTGATCTGGGACTCACAGAATCATGGGGTTGGTGGGGTCCTAAGGCACTTGTAAGTTGCTTCTCCAGTATCTCTGATAAAAGGGTGACTAGGGACTAACAGGATTGTTACCATAGTTTTCTTGCCTTTCTTTTCAGAATTATTATCAAGTGCACCTGATCATGCGTGGTAAGTGGACTGGCCACTTATTCTGTCAGATGCCCCTGCTGGTCCTGCCTCTTTATGCTTAATTCTTGACTGTAATGAATTAAAAAGCTTCCAAGGGAGGGCCTCCCATGTGGCACAGGGGTTAAAGTCTCAGTGCTATCAAGCTATTGCCAGCCACTGCAGCCTGAGTTTGATCCCCAGTCAGGGAGCTGAACCACATGTTGCAGCAGACCTCTCCTGTCTCACCCACTGCTTCCCTCGGCAGTGTATTTCAGTAGATCTGCTCCCCACTCAGTCTCTGATGACCCCTTACACCCCCTGTACCTCTGGCCTACATCCCAGTTCTTGTAAGAATAAATAAATAAAATCTTAAAAAAAAAAAGCTTCCAAGGGAAGAGTTAGTAAAAGGGAAAACCAAGGCTTAGTAGTGGGTCTGGGGGAGCAAAGGATGAATGAGAGGAGGCAAGACAGAAATCAGGGAATGGGAAAACAGGAGTAAGGTTCAGAGGACATCAAAGAAAAAGGCAACATGGAGGGACCAGGAAAAGACTGGAAAGGTCAAAGATAGGAAGGTAGGTGTTTCAGGTTCCCAGGGGTAGGCAAATCAGAAAGAGTTATCCTAGAACTCCTGGGGTTTGCAGTTCTCTGTTTCCATCTCTTGGGAGTGGAGTTGCTGTGTAGAGGAGAGCCCAGTGGTGGGGACTGTGGCCAAGTCCTAAGCTGTGCACAGGAGTCCTTTCCTTGTTGACCAAAAATATGTAAGTGCATAATAAACAGTAACACCACAATGAGATACCACCTCACGCCAGTGAGAATGGCGCACATTAAAAAAACAGGCAACAACAAATGCTGGCGAGGAGGTGGAGAAAAAGAACTCTCCTACACTGCTGGTGGGAATGCAAACGGGTCCAACCACTATGGAAAGCCATATGGCATTTCCTCAAACTGATAAAAGTGGAGCTTCCATATGACCCGGCAATACCACTTTTGGGAATCTACCCAAAGGACACAAAAACACTAATCCAAAAGGATACATGAACCCATATGTTTATTGCAGCACTATTTACAATAGCGAAGGTATGGAAACAACCCAGATGCCCAAAAACAGATGACTGGATCAAGAAGATGTGGTACATATACACAATGGAATACTATTCAGCATTCAAAGAAGATAAACACATGCAATTTGCAGCAACATGGATGGAACTAGAAGGGATCATGCTCGGCGAAATAAGCCAAAAGGAAAAAGAACAATATCTAATGGTCTCACTTATACCAGGAATATAGGGGTACCAAATACAGGAGTGACAGCAAGAGAGGGGGAAGGATTGGGGCTCAGAACGGGGGAGAGGGGAGCACAGGGGACTGTGGTGACGGTTCACAGGTGAATTGGTGGTGGGAAACCTACAGGGAATACACAGTAATGTAAAAGACATAAATAAAAATAACAATTAAAAAAATAAAAAAACAGCAACACTGGGTTGTTCTTACTATGCAGAGTGTAGAGGAAAAGCAACTCCAGGTACTTTTTATACTTCAAGTATAAAAAAGTATAAAAAGAGGTATCTTTATACTTCATAACATAATCACTTAACATATAACATATAGCACAACATAATCTCATGATAAGAATTAGAGAATTATGAATTTTGTTTAAAATGATCCTTTTAAGTTCAGGGTAGGAGAAACTAAAAAGCATGATGTTTGCTGGTGCCATATTCATTAAAACTGAAACGTGAACAATAAGAACAAGGTGAATTTTCAAAAACATGTTTTCCCCTTAAAATCAGGATGGGTCATTTTGATCTTCATCTGACCAATTACTTCATTTAAGGCCATTATTGCTTTGTTAATTTTCTATCTGGATGATCCATCTATTGATGTAAGAGATTCCCTACTATTAAATGTTGCTGTCAATGTCTCCCTTTAGGTCTGTTAATAAATGTTTTATATATTTAAGTGCCCATGTTGGATGCATAAATATTCATAACTGGTATATCTTCTTGATGGATGGCTCCCTTGATCAATATATAGTGTCTGTCTCATGACTTTTTTTGGTTGATAGTCTAATTTATCAGGTGTGAAAATAGCAGTTCTTGAAATACCTTACTGTAGCCTTTCACTATGAGTCGTTTGTCCTTAGGTCGATGTGATGCTCTTGCATGTATAATATAGATGCCTCTTACTTTTTAATTCATCCAACCACTCCTTGACTTTTGATTGGCAAGTTCAGACTTTTCACATTGAGGGGGGCTATTGGTGTGATATTTTGTTGTTGTCTCATAGTAGTATTGTCTATGTTTTATTGTTATGCATTAGTAGTTATCACCTTGCTCAAAGTTTTCTTTGTTTTGTGTTCTTTTGTTTTTTTCTTTTCATGTTTATGAACTGCAAAAGCATTTCTTGGAGGGCAGATCTGGTGGTTGTGAACACCATTAGCTTGTTTTTCTGGGGGAACCTTACTTTCTCCATCGTAACTGAGTGATAAATTTGTAGGGTAAAATATTCTTACTGCATAGCTTTTATCTTTTAGTATTGTGGGACAATTTAGAATGCGACAATTGTGATGTATTAAGAAACACAGATAAGAAAATCTTACAAATTTGGAATGCCAATCACACATTCAGATATACTTAGAAATTGTTAGGCTCATGGGTCAAAATAAATTGCTAATATTTTAGTGCTCTTTAGACATTCAAGTCCTTTAGAATTTCATGGAACCCTTATTTTAATATAAATTCTGAAATTTGAAGTAAATGACTTCCTGACAGAGAAATCTACCAAAATTCTAAAACTTAATTATGACAGGTGATTTCCAAAGCTGAAGTGGATAAAGAGGATGATTTCTCTGTGTCAGATATGTTAACTGAGCTGAATGTTTTCTCCTACCTTTCACCATGATTTCTATTCTATCTTACTCCCTTTAACTCCTGTTTTATTCTTCTTATTTTCCTTTCCTTGCATCCCACCATTTTTTCTAATCTATCTTTTAAATTGTGTTTTGCTTTGAATTTTCTCATTTTGAAATTTCTTTGTCTCCCACATTTTTTGCTGTTTTCATTTCCCTCTCTTGACTTCACTTCTGTCTTTTGCTCATCTCCTTTCCCTGTTAGTGTGCATATAAATTTGTGTAGATACATATTTATTGAGGAACATTGTATATTTTCCATCTGTAATTCTCACAACAAGAAAATTGAATTTTATGTATTTCTTGTAAAAACCTAAATGACATGGTTATTAACTTCAGTGCTAGCCTCTGCCTTTGCTTGTGTTTTCATGGTCGCAAGGTGTGACCAACAGGAACAAGGAAGGAGAGGGACCACTGAATTCATGACATATGGTGGAGGTGGGAACAAGATTTCACCTCTTTGACTTACTTCCTAAGGCCCTCCTAGCTTATCGGTAGTGGTGGGGTGATATAACATGGAAGGCTTTCACCAGTCTTCCCCTCTCAAGTATTCTTAATATGCTTTTTAAAATAGGCTGATCTGCTTCTCCTATCAAGTAGTGAGCCACACGGCCTCTGTTATATTGAAACTGCTGAGCTAGATGGGTAAGTTATTAAAGTTTAATAATTAGATGAATTGACTTTTAATTTATTCAAGAGTGATCACTTTAGAAATTGGACTTAGCTTAATTAAACCTTAAATCTTATGCTTCACTTTAGTTTCTCGGAAGAAATGGGAGTCTAAATTGTAAAGTCTGTTTGCTGATGACTTAGCAGATATTTTGGAAAGTCTGTCTTTTGAGTTTATTTTCTTTCAGAAAAGACATGTATATGTGAACAGTTTTATACAGAAACTCTTTTGAGATTTTTAAGAAGTTTTTCTTTCTTCTTATTTTTTTTAATTGCAAGTAATTATCTAAGGAAAACAAGAGGAGTCCCTGAGGAAAGAAGCACTGATGTTACTTTAGAAGGCAATCTTTTGGAACTGGTACAAATCAAACTGTTGAGAGAGAAGAGGGAATTAGAAGATAATTTTTTGATAGTCTTGACTTTGATGTTAATTTAGAATTGAGTATAGGTCCCAGAACAGTTCTGTTTTAGAGGATTTGATTTGTCTGTTTGGCATAAAAATATTTACTGAATGCTTCTATTTCAAAGATACTATACATGTTGTCTTGATGAATTTTACCATTTAAGCCTCACATAAGAACTATATAATTCCCATTTTACAGAAAAGACAACCAAGGACTAGAGAGACTGAGTAATTTGTCCCCAAATTCTAAAGTTTGGTCTTTATGATCCTACCCCTGGTTTGAGCAGAAGCAAAAACAGTGTTGAGAGAGAGATTTATAGACCTCAATTCATACAGCTGAAAAGAGACAATGTTTCAAATAAATAATCTAATACTCTGTCTTAGGAACTTAGAAAATAGCATAATAAATACAAAACAAGCAAAAGGAAGGATAGAACATCAAGAAGAGCAGAAATCAATGAACTTGAAAACAGAGAAACAATAAAGTCAATGAAACAAAGAGGTGGTTCTTTAAAACATTGATAAAATTGATAAAGTATTAAGAAGACTGCTAAAAACAAGAAACACACATTAAAAATTTCTATAGGGAATATGATTATAGATCCTGTAGATAACAGAAGGATAATAAGAAGGCACTGCAATGGCTCTATACTTAAAATTTAGCAACATAGATGAAATGGATCACTTTGTTGAGAAACAATCACAACTTATCAAATAGGAAATAGATAATTTTAATGGCCCCATAAATACTAAGGAAATTAAATTCAGGTATAAAGCATAAAATAATAATTTTAGAGAAAAACATAGAAGAAAATCTTTGAAACATTGAGCTAGTGAAGACTTGACACAAGAAGCATCATCTGTAAAGGAAAATTTTGGCAAGTTGGACTTCATATAATTAGAAAAATTTGCTCTGCAAAAAAAATGTTACAAATGAGGAGAAAGTACTTGCAAACCATCTCTCTAAAAAAAGACTTGTACCTTGAATCTATAAAATGTCCTCAAAATTCGAAGTGAAACAAACAAAATATTCAATTAGAAAATTGGGAAATGACATGAGCAGACATTTCACCAAAGAGGAAAGATATAGATAGCAAATAAGCATGAGAAAAGATGTTCAGCATCATTACCCATTAGGGAAATTAAAATTGAAACCGCAATGAAATAACCATTATACACCTATCAGAATGACTAAATAAAAGATAGTGACAAGTATGTGGAGAGGAAGATCACTTACACAGCTGTTGGTGGGAATACAAAACATTACAATGACTCTGGAACATGATTTGGCAGTTTCTAAAAAACTAAACACACAGCTACCTTATAACAGTAATTTTACTCCTAAGCATTGATCCCGCAGTAGTGAAAGTTTATATTTACCAAACAAAAAAAAGTACACAAATGCTTGGGTTAACTTTCTTTGTAACTTATATGACCTTCAACAAGTGAATGGTCGACAAACCGTGGAACATACATATCATGGAACATTACTGAGCAATGAAGAGGAATGAATTAATTGATACATGCAAGAATCTGAATGAATCATCAGATAATTATGTTGAGTAAAAAAAAAGCTAGTCTCCAAAGGTCACATACTGTGATCCTGTTTTTATAACTTTTTTTTGAATGGCAAGATTAAGGAAATGGAGAACAGATTAGTGGTTTCCAGGAATTAAAGATCGAGTGGAGGAGGAGCAGAGACAGGGAAGTGTGACTACAAGGGACAACCTGAGTCATCCCTGTGGTGATGGGAAATGTTCTGTATCTGACTGTTCAATATCAATATACTGCCTGTAATATTGTATAGAGTTTTGTAAGATGTTGCTTTCGGGAAAACTGAGTAAATGACACATAGGATCTTTCTGTATTTTTTTTATGATGAAATAATTTTGCAGATTAACAAGATACCGAGGTAAATAAAAATAGGCCTGACAATGAGGGTATTAATTAGGAGTCTAGCTGATATATAATCAATAAGGCATTTTTGAGATTATTTTCCCCTTTAGTTTTCATATCTGAAGGTGGGAGTGAGATATTGGAGAGAATCCTAAAGACGTAATTTAAAAAGATAAACTGTAACATACATGGTGTATAGAGCAGTGTGAATGAATGAAAACTGTTTATCCTTGTTAGTGTGACTGACTGTTTCAATTATTGGAGAGTTTATTTAAACAAATGGACATTGTTCCTTTAGTGTCAGCACCACTTCTTTCTCTCTTACCCATCAAGTTCGGCTAAAAATCGGCCTCAACTATGAAGTTCTTCTTGCCTCCTAGGAACCAGCAGATTTGAATCGATGAAGTAAATTTTTAACAAAGTAATCTCATCCATCTCAGTGTTTTCTGCTGAAAGCTATTTGACCTAGATGGGAATGAACTTTTCCTGAGTTGGGTTCATATTGTCCTAACATTGTTGTGAAACTTATTTATAGGAAGTTTGGATCAAATGCCCTCTCAGTTGCCTGCATCTTGCTTTTCTAAACAAGAAGAGGGTTACTCGTGGGTTGGCATGTACTTCCACATAGTGATATTTGATATAGCTTTTTAACCTATCACTTGTTCCCCTCTAGAGGACAATTTTCTTAGGAGCATTGAGTATTATAGGTGACTGTGATAAATATCCACAATATTTGTTGACTTAATGAACTAAAATTTTCATAAAAGAAAGAACTCTGACCTAAGATATTTGTTCTTCAACAATAGTAAAAGAGAATTAGGCATGAGAAACAGGCATGATAAGCCCTTAAATACAAGACATGCATGATGGTCATTGCATCCTCACTGCTACTGATGCCAGAGAGCCATCTGTCCAATGTATGTGTATTTCTGCCTGGAAGAAGATGGCCAGTTCACGATGACCAGTCACTGACTTCCTCTCTGATTATGTCATTGTAGACTCATGGGATTCTTGGCTTGATTCTCCAAGAAAAAGAAAGCTGCCTTCATTTTCCCACTTAAATTTCAGCTACTGTGAAACTAGCCATGACTGTCTTTTGCCAGTAAAACCCATAAGTAGATAGTAGACTCTGCAGTGATAAAGGCCTCCTTTATTTGGCATCTGCGCTGCCATTCCTAATGTGTTTTCTAACTCATGCATGATGTCTGAGTAAGTTTGAATGAAACCATATTTATTATGTTCTCTGTTCTTTTAAATAACAAAACAGATTACTGTGTTGTTATACAGATGTGTCGTGGGTAGAAAGCCAACTCTTTAGGAGCCTGCAAAGTCTCGCCCGCTTTCCTGAGAGATTGTGAGAGGTGCGAATGACATTTAAAGGGAGTTTCTTGAATGTCTTGTGTTGGATTTTGCATGTGCTACGCCCACCTGATTGCTTTGTGCAAGATGTTTCTCCTCTGTTCCATATAAAAATTCATGTCATGTTAATTATTCACAGGGAAACAAACCTTAAAGTCCGTCATGCACTATCAGTTACCTCAGAACTTGGAGCAGAAATTAGCAGACTTGCAAAGTTTGATGGTAAGTCTTTATAACAGACAAACAAAAATCTCTATACCAAAAAATAATGCAGCAAACTAAGTCCATCTGAAAACCAACTTTTTTTTTTTTTAATTTGGTGGAAAGACATAAAATCTTCAGGCAACAAAGCCTGTAAATCTCTTCTCATGCTCAAGAGTAAAAAGTTTACCAAGGAGAAAAGGGAGAAAGTTCATTGTTATTTCGTACTCATTTTCTCTTCTCTGAATCACATTCCCTCTTGTCCCAAAATACACTTGTCCTGCCTGACCTTGGCCTCTCTGGAGCCCTGTGCAGTTTTGCTGAGGATGAATACAGGCCACTCTTATTTCTAGCTCTACATTTAACTATCCATTCATGCTTGGGTTACATAATAAAAGAACAAGCACTAGACTGCAAACTTTACAGAGAAAATAGTCCTGCCTCATGTATTTCTTTTCTTCATCTTGCCTGGTGTAATGTCTTAAAGATAACAGTGTTTATGAAGAATATTTCAGTTTATAAACAAATGTTTATAGAAAAAAAGTTCTCCAGTTTGAAATTTAAGTCAGCACCACAGCCAGGAAACTTTGAATGGCCAAAAATATTTTGATTAGCTTAAAACAAATTGCATATTTTCTAGTAAGTAATTTTTTTCAATGAAATTTTACTGTTATGTGAATCCAAGAAAAGTAAATTGTGTCCATGAATCAAAAGAGTTGCTTAAAATACCTCATAGAATATTTATGGAGTCTAAAAAGGACAACCTAAATATAATTTATCATTACTCATTTCTTTCCTGACAGAATCATCAGTCTTCCCTATATCAATGTGTGAGGAAGTAAAGATTCATAATTTTTAGTTTTATTTAACATTACAGTGCAGAGAGTGATTGTTAGAATTATCCATTCACTTCCTTTTGTGGATACTTGCACTCATAGCCAATGCTAGGATTCAGTCACACATGTTCCTGAAATCTTAGTGGCATAAACAGTGACAACTGAATTCTTGCTCACATCACATTCTGTTATGGGTCTGGTGGCATGCTACATCAGGTAGCTATGGAGCCTAGACTAGTGGCCTTTAATGTCAGCACACCAAAGTAAGGATGAGATGAAAGAGACATACTTCTTCTTCACAATTTCATTGACAGCATGAGTCACATGGACTGACCTACTTGCAAGGGAGGCTGGGAAATAACAAGTATAGATATTTATTGAGTAATAGCTGTCTCTACCAGACCCTCTAGGAATTCTGACATTAGGTCAGTGCCAGGATAGTGTGGAAAGATCCAAGCTGGAATAGGTGGATTTCTTACATGGAATAAAAGGAATATATCTTCCTCTTCAGTATGATTCCTCATATTCTCAACCACCCGACACTGCTTGACATTCTCTTCTCATAGTACCTATCACCATCTCTTTTACTCCATAACTTATTTCCTACCTTTATTATCTATTGTCCATCTCTACCTGCACAGGGATCTTTGTTTTGCTCACCGAGAGACACCAAGCTCTTAGAACAATGCGTACCACAGAGTGGTGTTCAATAAATACTTGATGAATGAATGAAAACTTGCCAGTGCTATAGGGTGGGGGATAGGCTCTGCACCAGGTCCTAGACAAAGAGATCAGAAATGGAGTATGAAACAGTGTGGTGAAGGAGAAGCTTCCTCCTGGGGCTGCTAGGATAAAGCAAGTGTGTTGGGTCTTCTGCTCCTGGAGGGCAGGTGGCTGGAAAATGGACCATCTGGTATAGTACTTTTATAATGTCTTTTATTTTTAGAATTTTCTAGTGATAAAAACACAGACATCCCAAATTTAAACCAATCCAAGTGGTGTTGCAAGAAAACACTTCCTCATTTAAAAATCATTTCTTTATTACAGATCAGCTGCTCCGAAAGGGTAAAGGACTTATGTATATGTAAAGGTAGTCTTTTGGAATACTTTATAAAATTTTTAAGTGCATTAGTATTTATTACTTGTTAGGGATAGTCTGAATTTGCTTTATACAGCATAGGTAACTTACCAAATCTCTAATGCGTAATTATTTTTCCAGATAAAGTCAAGACAGACCTCTTTCCAATCATTTACACGTACGCTGTGGTCACTTTTCAGAGAACATGTAATGCCAAACTCATGAGGCTGGTATATTTCTGGGCCAAGAACCAAGAAATTTATTCTTTCATTCTTAAATCTTGGGATGAATTTCAATTTACCTTAATACTTTGTGTGCCGGTGCCCTTTAAATTTACCAACCCTGGGGGCTGGCCATTTTCTGTGCCACCTTATGAATGGTATAAGCATTCAATAAAACACACACAACTCCTGAACTACTGGATTTTTTTTTTAAAGATTTATTTACTTATGCATATAGCCTGGGGTACAGGTCAGAGGCGGTGGGTGGCGAGAGGGTTCACCAGAGACAGAGTGGGGAGCAGAACAGGCATATGGACAGAAATACACTGCTGAGGGGAGCAGCGGGCAAGGCAGGAGGGGTCTGCCGTGCCATATGGGAATCTCCCTGGCCGGGCGTCGAACTTGCGTTGCCACTGCCAACAGCTCCACAGTGCAGGGCTTAACCACTGCACCACCAGGGAGGCCCCTGAGCTACTGGATATTAAAAAAACTGTAATATCTCTCATAAAACACCTTACACTTTCACCAAAACAATGTGTAAAGCTTCTAGACTGAGTACGATCAAAGAAATAGCTCCTAATAGTTCCAAATAAATCCACCGTGGTGTGAAAAACCGGAGACTAGATGAACACGTATTAATACGTGAGCCGCCACCTGATACTGGTGACAAAAACACGTACTAATACGTGAGTGGACCACAAAGTGTTAAAGTTTAAGACACTATAATGTTTTGTGAGGTTAGGTTACTTAAAATATGATTTTCTGTTCTCAAGAAAGCATCTGAAGAATGACTAGAAAGATTAAGGAGGAATAAATTAAATATAATATAAAAATTAGATTTTCCCTATTAGCAGCCAAATTTAAAGACCAAAAGGGTGATGCAAGATGTGGTATGGAACAGTATCTGAAAGAATTGGGACAGTTAACAGATACTTAATCCTCCTTACGATCACTCGTGCTTTCCTATAGCCTTCAGCTTTTCCTCAATTCTCTTTCCAAGTCCTAGTTCACAGGTTTTCATTTCAATCTCTCTGTTTCTGACACACACATGCACATATCACACATCTTATATACACATTTCTCTACCCCGTTTCCTCTTGTCCAATCCTCTTATCCTTTTATGTTTCCTTTTTTGCTATTTTCTTTCTATATTTTCCTTCTGTTGTTTGTTGATTTACTTATTTTTCTTATATGTGTGTCTTTTTGTTATTCTCTACTTGATGTTTTTATCACTCTATATTAATCAGTTTGAATCTCTTCATAAGGACAGATGCAATATATGTGGAGTATATGTGGAATTATAAAATATCTCCACATGTATTCTCAGAATTATTTTGATTTCTTTATCCCCTACCCCCTTTCTTTTTCTATCTTTCCTTTTAGTCTTCCCTGTTTACTTTTGTCATAATGGGGTGGCAGCAGATTTTAGGTTTCCTCTAGTGACCAAAAAGACTCCCTTGAGTCATGTGAATTAAAACCAGATATTGCATCCCTTCATTTAAATTACAAGTATGGTATAAGCACTGTTTACATTTAGGAATGCCCCACCTAACCATGACAAGATTAACAGATGAGGCAGATGCAGTCGACACTCACTCTCCCATACTCTCTCTGTACTAAGTATATCTTGTAGCTTGTGACTTCTGGGCAAATCTGGGTATGACATTATTTTTACTTCTAGTTACCATGTGGTTTTTCTTCTGAGTCTTGCCAGAATGCTTTCTTTAGCACCAAACTACAGTTTTTTTGTGCTTATAACGTAAGTGCACATTCCATGTATCCAAAGACCTGAATTTCCCACTCCTACTCCTGGAGAAATCTACACTGGGGATACCAAGGGTCAACGGTGAATGAGAAGGACCTCAGGATGTCTCCTGTAAGTCTGTCTACCTCCCTGCTTTTGTCCCTAAACCCAAAGACTGTGTCTTACTGTCTTTTCATTCATTCTCCCAGTCATCTGTTAATTCACTATGCAGAGGAATATTTAACACAATGCCAAGGGCTTTGCTAAGCTTGGGGATATAGTGATTAGTAAGACTATATCAGACTCAGGCCTTGTTTTCAAAGACTTTATAGCTGAGGTGAGAATCATCTCAGTGTTCATTGCCAAAGATATCTTTAATCAGGTAAAAGTCTAAAGTTCATAGGCCCTAAACACGGTTGATGTAAGAACAAGTGTTCACTATATAGCAGACACTATACTAAGTAATTGCACACATTGTCTTATTAAATCCTTCTACTCATGGGTGAAAGAAATTATTATTATTATTTCTAACTTATAGGCAAGGAATGTAAGACCCAGATAAGCTGAATAACTTTCCCAGCCCCAGTGTCACATAGTTACTAAATATAGGACCCAGAGTATGAACACAGAGCTGTTGGTAAAGCCTATTTTATGAGAGGACACTAGAGACTCTAAACTATGAGCAGAAAGCAGCCATGGTGAGTTAGGAGATCAATATGACAACTTGAGAGTAAGAAAAACATTTTAAGCATACTCTAAACCTAAAGGTGCAAAATGAATTACCAGAGATCAAGCCCATCCAGGACTCAGATGACATCATCATATTTTTATAAAGTAGCAATGTTCTTAGTAATCTTGAATGTCAGAATCCCTGACAAGAGTTTATAGAAGAGCTGGCCAAACAGAGAGACTAGTACATGCAAAATAGAGCTGGGTTTGGTAGGTAAACCCATTTATTTGCAAAGTTTTCATATAAATATTGTTTTACATTTCAGACATCAGAAAAAAATTGATATGTAATGTGGTAAATTTTATAAGAAAGATATGTAACTTGATTTGATATATCAAATATAAAAATAGTGGACCTTGATTTTTCATGTTAAAGTCTTACCAGAATCTGACAGTTTTTACAATAAGTAGCTGGAAATAGTTGTTGATTAATTCATTTGAAAACTGGATATACTTATTCCTTGGGGAAAGCCCCGGATGTAAATTGTTCAAATGTGTTTAAGAATCTTTTGCATATTGTTACTGACTGGACTGAGATCTGTTTTTTGCAACTTATGACAAGTTTACATACTTTGTATGACTGTTAATACCGAATTCTGAACCAGGGAAAGGTTGACTCTTTATTTCAGGAATCTTTGTGTATTTTGTGGTCCTTTCTAAAGAGTAGCATGTGTGTAATTAAAACAGAGAAAAACAAGCATCTCTTTTTGGTTAAAAAGAAAACAGAAATACTTGGTTAGCATCTTGTGACTTTTTAAAAACTCAACAGATAGGTTTCCCTTCACCTGGACAGAGGCTTAACCCAATGGCATAGCTGATGTATCTGTACAAGACACCAATTCCACGTAAAACAGGAAGAATAGCTTCCCTCTTTACTGCTGGTGTTGTTGTGGTCATTATGGTGGTGATGATGGGTGGCTAAATCTTGATGATTGAGGAGAAAAGAAACTTTGGGTAATATGAAGGTGACCCTCTTCTTAATGAAACATATACTGGTCACAAATGTTAGGGCTATGGTGGTGGACAATCTTCTAAACTCTAAAATGTGCTTGGCTGGAGAAGTTCTTGAAAAGCAGTAAGGATGTCTTATTCAGTAGATTATTTTTTTAATGAAAGTTTTTCAAGTTAGATAGACAAATAAATATTGATAATAATAAATTACATAAAGAAGGCCAAGCTATCATGACTACTGGATCTGGGTTCCATTTTCATGATAGACTACAAATTTCCATGTTGAAGTAAATGCTTCAGTTTTAGAAGGATATGAGGCTCAGAATTAACCAATTATCTAGCTGAATTTAGAGTGCTAGGAAGATCCAGAATGAAATCTTGTAGATTTTGTTTTGTATGGGCCTAGAGTATTTGGGTGTTTGTAAACTCTATGAATTGCAGTCTGCTCTCACATCTGTTCCCTTCAAAGGAGCAAACGAAAGGGACTAGCTAGTTTGATTATATTTATACTTCATATTGTCATGATTTCTTTCCTAGTTATTTTATTTCCCATTAGAGATGGTTTTGTGTACTAAATATGTTTTTAGTGAATAACTGAGACACTGTCTTATTTTTCTGAACAGTTTCTTCATCCATTGTCAAACTGTTCACTGCCTCTCTCTTCCCTTTTCAATCTACAACAGGAAGAAAGGACCTAAAAGTTTTCCCTAGTCTATTTTACATCTTTATGGTTGATTCTAAGGTGCTTTAAGGTTTCCACCTTTAGTCAGTGTTCTCAGATCTTTTTGCAGCCCCTTAGAGTTAGGCCAACATAAGCCCCCTATTATATTTGGGCAATCGCCTTTATCACTAGAACCATGAAAACATACCCATTTCTTTAATTCATTTTAGATCTTCTCTAATACCCATCTCATCTCCTAACATTTCTCTTGAAGACATCTGAAAACTTTCCCATCCATCTTTCTGACATATTTCCTAAGATCCTGATATGTAAACAGTGTGGTGGTTTGTGGGGACACATATGAATACAGTGCTCCCTTCAGAGGACATTGTTTACCGCTTTGGAAAGGGGAAGAAAAGAAATTGGGACACTTGTGTTTTATGCTAACAATGTTAAGGAAAGGAAAGCTGAGTACTTCTGAAGATAAAAAAATGTAGTTTGGCTTTGTTCCTGCCATTTTGTTTTGACGGGGCCCTCTATTTAGTACTTAAGACTCTGGGATCACACTCATCGACAAAGGCTGAATTGGGGCTTGGCCTCCAAGAACTGAGGCAGAACCCGGTGGCCTTATTGCCTGTTCCTGTCTATAACCACACCCTTGGTGTCAGGCCAGAGTGGATAAGCCTTGGGGCCAGGGAGGGGCAAGTCAACATGTTCAAGTCTGTATTTGCCTCTATGTCAGTCTTTGCTTGGGACAATAAAAAATGATCAAATGAGCCTGTTTTTTATATTCCTATTGGCAGGAGTGTGTATAATGTTGTTTTTGCCCAAAGCACATTTTTTTTTTTCCTAGTTGCCAAGTCTGAAGTCTGAGAAATTGAGTCTTGGGTCAAGAAACGAATAAGCTGTAAGGATTGCTATCCACCTATTTTTTTATGTAGGTTTTATTGGTGATGTAGGTTTTATTGGTGATACTCAACTCTAGGTTCTGTATAATTCAGGAGTGAACATTATCTGTCCAGAAAAAAACATACTAAATTCTTGCAATTAAAAGAAAATCTGTTCCACAACATAATTGTCCAAACAACTTGGACCAGTTGAATCTGTTTTGATTTACCTTTTAGTATCAGTGATAGGCTTTAATGGGAGCAACACAGAATTCAGCCACTTTACTTTGTATAAAAAAATGACCTTTGGCCTCATCCACATCCTCTTGTCAGTACTCTCACTTAGCAGTGATGTCTGGGAAGCTGCTAGTGAGTACCCAAGTTGGGGTCCTGAGGTGGTAATTTTGTTAAGCTGGGGCAAAGGAGGAGGAGCTTGGAAAAGATGTCCTGAGGGCTTGCGTCCCTCATTCCTTGCAGATTTTTCTTTCTTTTTGTTTTTTTCATGCAAGGTTATTAAAGTCAGTAAATCTGGTTGGCCAGTGATGATGGGGCCATGTGAAAACTGCCTGCTATCACCTGTGTCTAAGAGTTAGAAGAAAGACTTAGCGTCCTAGGAAGAAGGGAGCTCATGCTAGTCTTGAAGTTTGGAAGGTGCTTGGGAGTGGTGCAGGGGTGTAATACAGAAGTTGTCCAGGCTGATATGCTCTGGGTCCCTTTCAATTAATGCTGAAGACTTGCTTCCCCTTTTTATTTTCCAAATGCCACTTTTTTACTTTCCAACCTTTGACTTCTGATTACATAAATGTATTTTTTATGTTTTTGAATGAGAGAATTTTGTAGATTCTCTGACCTCTGACTCTGCCTTGACCCCTGATTGAATCTATGGACAACCTCGTTTTTCATCCTTCTCTCTCTTTTCCTTCCTGTTTCTCTATTTCAGTCACTCATTATTTATAAAATTTTAACCCCGGCTGTTGCAGTGCAAATGTATCTTAATCTAATAGTTACATTTTGTGATGGATTCATACAAGATTATTTCTGGTTTCTTTTTCTATCAAGAAAACCCCCACCCTGAAAGGGCATTTTCTTATTGAAATAATGGAACGAATTGATTCATTGATTTGGAATGGGCACACTCTTGGTTTGGAATGGGTTTGGAATTTAAAGAAAAAAAGAAAAACAACAAAAAACTTGAAACATCTTCTGGCTAGTTTGGGGCAAGTTATATGGTGCCTTTGAGAGTCCCCAGAACTCTGAATCTAATCAAGATAAGAAACATGGAACAGCTGAAAGGAATCACACGCATTCTCAGGCACATGTGGCAAACAAGGCCCAGGTTTCTTGATGGTGCAATAGAGTAGGACCCCTGAAATTCTGAATATGAACCTAGGAAGACCTGATTGTCTGTGGTTGTGAAACTGGTGGTCTGTGCCATTTTGACATGAGTGAAAGTTCACATGAAGCAAAAAGAGACAGATGAGAAATACTTCTAGGACAGTCCTGTTTTGTTTTTGCAAAAATCATTTGTTTTAAACTAAAGGAGAGAAAAGTAATTTCTTTTAAGTTAAAACTATCCCATGATGCTTAAGGTTTCTGTTCCTGGGACTCTGCAGAAAGGTATGTTTCAGAAAATTTGATGGATTTCCATTTTGTGCCCCCCTACCCCACCCAGCTGCTTTTTCCCTAGCATTTTCCTGCAGATATATTATAGAGCTGTCTCAAAGAGAAAGAAAAATGTACTGTGAATTAGAAGTTGGGTGGTAACAGTACCGTGGACTTCTTGAGGTTTCAAGGTGAGTCATCAAGAGCTTTGGTTCTTTTTTATTTTTGTTTTACAGGGATGGTTGTCTGCGAGGCACCTAACAACAAATTAGATAAATTTGCGGGAGTCCTCTCTTGGAAGGACAGCAAGCACTGCCTCAACAATGAGAAGATGATCCTGAGGGGCTGCGTCTTGAGAAACACCAGCTGGTGTTTTGGAATGGTTATTTTTGCAGGTACATCTGATGGCCCAGGGTCGGTTCTGGGAAAGGCTTTCCTGAGATATGTATCAACAGAGTCTGGGGCTCCTGAGATGCACAGGCATGAGTGAGGGTCTGCTCTGGGTGTCTACAGTGGGCAGGACACAGGGGAGACACTGTTGCTCTAGAAATAGCCTGTGTGGCCCCACTGTGTGAGGAACATCTGACATCACCAACTTCTCCTTCAAAGTGTCTGGACCCTAATTATTTGTGGGGACTAGGTACTTATTGCTTGATTCCTGGTTTGTTTGGTTTTTTTTTTTTTACCTCCATCTCAATCAACCCCATTACTGTCTGTATTAATCTGCCTGTCCTTAAGGTAGGGGAAGAGTATGAAAGAAAAGCTCCCCACTCTGCCATTAATTTTATAATTTGCAAAGGTCCAGCAGCCTTTTAAATCTTCTTGTAGTTCCTGCATCCATTCCTGTTTACAATTCAGGGCTTTTTCTACTGTTTGTCAATAGGATGTTGAATCCTGGGAAGACTGGAACGGGAAAGGAGGCAAGGTGCTTCTTATTCTTCCTGCTGGCCACCTTTCTCTAGTTTATCTCTATGGGTCCAAGGGAGTACTCTCTTGCTAAGGAAGCTTACAGTAGCACCATTTCATACAGCTACTCAAATTGTATTCATGGCTCCCATTGCCAGCCCTTGATTTTTAAAAATCCTGTTTATTGTGACACCAAATTAAGATGTGTTTTTGGGCTCGTTGACTATATGTGCAATCAAAACTGGAATGTTTTTCTTAACTGATTTTCCTCAACAACAACAAAGTGTTCATTAAAGACTCAAAAGTGCTCCAAACCTAGAAAAGTCCTCCAATTCCTCTTAAACACTCTCAGCTGTGGGTGTTAACAAGTCTCTGGCTGCTTGAGGCATTGCCATTGTAAGGACTTGGGGAATCCCTAGAAATGAGACAGTATATGTGCTTTTATCTAGGGTGAATCTCTCATCAGATGCTTTAATCAGGGAAGTAAACCTAGGATCATATATTTCCTTCCTTGCTTCTTTCTTGCACTGAGAAAAAGAGAGCTAGCTAATACATCAACATGCCTTTATCTTTCAATTTAATGAAAGGGAATCTTTTTGAAGTTCCTCAGATGGGCAGTATCCTCCTGGTTTGCTTCCTATCATCAAAGAAATGGGGGTGCTTCATCCTAGGAAGTAGCCCAAAATTTTGTTTGCATATGTCAGTAGCCCAAAATTTTGTTTGGATATTTATGATCTTATTTGAAATGATTAATTCAGGCCTATGGTTCAGTGATAGCATGTTTTGCTAGGACACCTGCTATGAGTCACTCAGGGGCCAAGTTTTTCTTCATATGGTTGGCTAATGGGAAAATGTTCCTACATGGAAGGAAGTAGTGTGGTATGTTGGAAAGTTCTCCCTCCACGGAAGCATAATAGAAAGTTCACAAATTTAGATTGGGCCAATCTGGATTCAGATTTGCTTACCAGTTGTAGTATATTAAGCCTTGGTTATTTCAACTTCCTAAACTGCAGTTTCTTCTACTCTAATATGGGGATAATAATGAGTCCAGTAGAGAGCCATTGTAAAGACTCAATGTGATAATGCCTATGGAAGAAGTTTTGACAAGTGGTATTTTCCTTCCTTTTTGCTTTTCCCTTTCATCATCAATTCAGAGCTTATTGCCTGCTCCATAAGCTGTGAGTTACACTCTTTGGATCTTGGCAAGGGGAAGTGAGGGGGACACTCTCTTCTTTGGTGATGTGGCCTGGAGGTTCACTTGTAGGGATTGCACAGGGCAGATATGTGTAAATGGAGAATGCCTACATTGGTTTTATTCTGGGTATGAATATTAATAGAAGGCTTAACTAGAATAACAATATGCAGAGGAAGTAGTGGTTGGTTTTGTTAATGTCAGATATGAACAGATTGGTGTCTTAGATCCCCTAAGTCTTGAGACATTTACTTTGGAGACCTAGTTTCAAGTGAACAACCAGCTGTTATGAAAGTTATCCAAAATGAGTTAACTTTCTGTGTTATACTTACCATTAAGGATTGTGCAAGGAATATAGTTGACCTACCATGAAGGATTGTGTAAGAACTATAGTTGATCTACCATTAAGGATTGTGCAAGGAATATAGTTGACACAGACATGGTTTGATTTACAAATATTTATGAGGGTCTAATATATAGTAACAGCTAGGTCATACCTCCCTGGTCGAACATTTCCTTTGTACTCAAGAAAGGAAAAAGTCTTATTTCTGAGGGTAGAAGTCTTGTCCATTTAAGGAGTCCATAGGAATCAGTGCCATCTTGGTGTATACAAGGCTTTTGTGCTGAATGTCTTCCATTTGCCTGGTAAACCTACTCTCCTTTCCTACTTTTCTCTTTCTTGGAATTCTGACTTGTGTGGTTTACATTAATAGGTTTCCTTGAACTTTGATTTCTAAGTGGGTTCTGTTATTGGGGATCCATGGGAAGAGATTAAAGGGAAAAAGGAGACTAAAGTCCAAGATTTATTTCCCCAGGCTGCCTCCTTGTATGGTCACTTCAGACTGGTTCAACAAAAGGGCAGTCTTCCTCTAAAAGTTGCAAACTCTACATATCTCTCTTCTTTAGTATCCAGTAACCATGTCCTCCCGTCATCACTCCCTTCTCACTTACATGAAGAAACATCTTGATTGCTACTAAGTCTTTGGTTACTGCACTAACCCTTTGCTTTCCCATAGCTACACCCACAATTTTGTGAAGAGTCCCTTTATGAATAAACCTCCTGCCATTTATCCTTGTCATCTATTTTTTCTTAGAACTCTGAATGAGTCACAATCTTCAATACACATTTATGAAGTCAGGAAATTAATTAATTGACTATTTCATATGGTTTTAAAAATATTAAAATTCTACTAGTAAGAAATTTTGACTTAGCTATATCCAGGTTCAAATTCTGGCTCTCACACTTACTAAAGAAGAAATCTTAGGTAAGTTAGAGTTCTTTAACTCTCAGTTTCATTATTAGTGAAATAAGGATAAAAGTATTTTTTCCCCAGTTTTATTTTATTTTATTTTTTAAGATTTATTTATTTATACATACAAGCTGGGGTACAGGCCAGAGGCGTGGGGCAGCAAGAGGGTTCACCAGAGACAGAGTTGGGAGCAGAACAGGCTGATCAGAAATACACTGCTGAGGGGAGCAGCGGGCGAGGCAGGAGAGGTCTGCCGCACCATGTGGGATTCTCCCCGGCTGAGCATCAAACTCACATCCCTGCTGCCAACAGCTCCTCAGCGCAGCACTCAACTGCTGCACCACCAGGGAGGCCCCCCAGTTTTAAACATTAGCTGAGACAACAGATAAAAAGTATATATGCACATTGCCTAAGACGTGCAGGTTAGTTAATTAATTATAAGACAATTGTTTGTTATGGGCCTACTGTGTGCCAGGCACTATGGTATGTACTTAGTTGCAAGTAAGAATTCAACAAAAACAAAAGCAGTCCCTTCACATGAGTGAAGTAACTGATAGGAAACATAGATAGACTGGTAGAAAGGAGAGATATCAATGTTATATAATTATAGTGATAAATACAAAATCTTAAACTGAGCTAAATGTTTTGAAGAAAAAGAATACAAGAGTATATAATGAAGGAGTATGAATGGAAACAAAAAGCAAACTAAAAGACTCATCATAGGTAAAAGGCCATAGGACATGAGTGACCACAGTGACATTTTAAAAAAAGCAAACAAACTTAAGGAAGGATAGTATAGACCATTGAAGCCTTGGAGGACATGTCATTGAAGACATGGGTAGGAGCTGTGCCATGAAAGACTTTGTGTTCTGTATCCAGACTTTTTATCTTTGTCCTAAGAGCATTGGGAAACCATTGCAAATTTTCCAGGTAGGTGATGTGTGTTAAATTTGATAACTTTACTCTTGTCTATATTATTAAGTTAGTAAATACATAGCAGATTCTGGAAAGAGTATATGACTGGGGAGGGGGTGGAGAAGGAGGAAAATTATTGATTGGAATTGGTGGCAGAGTGGAAGGAAAGAGACAGTTATTAAGTTTTTATTATAGACAGTTGAGAGATGATGTTACTTTGGATGGGGTGGGGAAAAGTCGTGGAGATAGACTAGACTCCTTGGTTTCTCCCAGCTTTCACACATGGACTGATAGTGGGGTCATTCACAAAGACAAAGAACATTGGGAAAAGGTCACATACTGGGGTGTATAGGGGCTTTAGAAAGATCCAGGTGGAGATGTAACATAGGTATTAAATAAATGTGTTTAAAGTATATGGGTTTAGAGCTCAGCGGATCATTGAGAGTGGGAGATATACAGTTGTCCTCTACATGGTACTTGGAGCTATGGTCTTAAGTAAGATTTCCCTGAATGGGTGGATTGAGAAAGGAGAGATGGCCAATTAGTGAGCCTTAAGGAATTCCAGTATTTAGTGACTGGATCAAGAAGGGTGAGCTTCATGGGATGTAAACAAGGATCTAACCCTGGTAGAAGGAAAAGCAGGAGAACATTGTAACACAGAAGTTAAGGGAAGAGTATGTGTCACAAGGGTGGGATAGTCAACAGTGTCAAAGGTTTCAGAGACATTAGAGAAGGTGTGGAGGATATTGATAAAACCAGATTTGTTTTTGGTGGAATGATTGACCCAGAAATTAGGTTGAGTAATGAAACAAATTAAGAAATAGGAACTGTCAAATATACAAAAATTTTCAAAATCTGTGTCTATGAGAAGAGATGTGTATATCAGCATCTGTAGATATACTTAAATAAAAGCTTAAAAAAACCATAAAGGAAATAATTTGCTGGTTGTATGTGTTTTGATGCTTCATAAATGTAAATTTCTAAGCACAGAATTGTCAATGTTTTAGCATATAGCAATCACAAACTTTATTTGCTTGTTGTGATCTTTATTATAAAAGAAACATTTCCCACCCTCAATGTCCATATGATTTTAATAACTGATTCTGAGAAACTGTGGGTGGTTTCCTTTACACAGCTGTGGCTGGAAATAATACACTGGGGTACGATTTCCAGCTCAAGGCTATGAATTGTTATGAGACCCCAATCATATATTTTATTGTCCCTCAATTCAATTTGTCTTTTAGGTAAATGAAAGTCTTTTAAGGCTGTACCTACTGGTCCTCCCTGACTTTCCTAATGACTTATAATTTAATGTGTGTCTCCCTTTTTTCTTTCATTTCCCCTCTTCTCCTATATTAAATAGCTACATGGATTGAAGATATTTATGGCAAATCGATGTGAGAAGGGACAGTAAAAAGTCAGATATAATTAAAGCTTAGGTGTTTCTATTGAGCATCTTTTCTGTCCCCAAGGTATTTTCTTGACAATATGTTCCAATATTCTCCATTGTTAATTACTTAATAACCCACCCCTAATACAGTTAAAAATATTCTTAGAATTCCTTGAACATGACATTCAGTAAATAATAATGAAGTATATTGAAAATAATATGAAAAATAAATGAAATAATGTATTATACTTACCTTGAATAAGTCTAACAGAAGATTTAAGCAATTCTCGTCCTAATAAATAATATATATTTGATACAGTGTGCAGTATATAATAAAGGTTTAAATTATTTGCTGATATATTTTTGAAATTACTCTAGCTTTTACTAAAGGTTCCTCAAATCTTTTTGGGAAATAAATCCCAAATTTGATTTCTTATATTAACTTTCCATTTTGACCTTAGTGTTCTGCATTACACTTAGTACCGTGTTTCTTTTTATCATTTTAAATTAATCCTAACTTTTATTGAGTTTATCTTTAACTGCTTCAAACTATAAGCAAGCATGTTTATACCCAGATTTTTGAAAAATAGTATTTAATCAACCTTCAGCTACAAGTTCTTTTTGGATTTCTCTTATTCTAAGGAGAACTGTTTCCAAGTGTGTTGTAAACCACTAATTGTGAATCATGTACAACTTAATTGTCTTTGTTCTTACTAAAAGTTTTATTTAAAAAATTAACATTTTTTTCCTTTCAAGAACATTTGATATAAATAGAAATCAATATTAATGTTAGTAACAATGATAATTATCCATTTCAAAGTTGTTACTGATTTTTTTTCTTTTGCAGGTCCTGACACTAAACTAATGCAGAACAGTGGTAAGACAAAGTTTAAAAGGACAAGCATTGATAGGTTGATGAATACTCTAGTAGTGTGGGTAAGTTATGAAATTAGGCGATAACAGTACTCACTGTTACCTTAATATGTTTCTTCCAGAAATCTGTAAATTTCTCCTGTGAAGTTTGTGTTTGGGGATTTTGCATTTTGGGTCCATTTTATCTTTTATCTCTGCGATAATGGTTTCTCAACCATTGTTAGAATTTCTCATGGGAAATAAGTTAGTGTTTTTATTTCAAACAATGGCAAGATCCCCATAGTTGAGGGTTTTGCAAATTCTCGATAGTTGAAGGATTTGTTTCTGAAAAACAAAGCATAATTTAAAAAAATAGGTTTTGGGTTTTGTTTTGTTTTGTTTTTTTTTTTTTTTTGGTCTTTGCTCATTTCCTTTCTACATAGTTTATGGAGAGCATTGGCTTCATAGGTGAATGACTTTTGCAGTTCCACAGACCCTCACCCAGACACAGAGGGCCTCATGCTTGACTTATTGGTCTGCCTTGCTCTGTGGAATTACTACTTATTGAACAAGGGTTCCTGCATTTTATAGTAGGCTCTGAAAATTATGTAGCTGATTCTGCTGATGAATCCTCTGAAATTCAAGTCACTGTTCTCCTTCATGAAGATGTCTAAATGCCCTACTCCCTGTTTCTCTTTCCTCTGAGATTATATAATTATATTTAATAATTTATCACTTGTTTACCAAAAAACACTCAGGTATTGATTGCAGCCCATCCCAGTCAGTTAATCTCGTCACCTCATGATATCAATCTAATTGTTATTTGACTTTTTGTGCAAAAGTGTTTTCCCTCCTTTTAATGGGTTTAAGTTTGGAAGACAGTGACTCGGAACCATCTTTCCCTACTTGCCTCATCACAGGCTCATTAGAAAGAAAATTTGAACTAAATAGATATTTTCTTAACTGACATGTAATAGTGGAACTCTGAATAAGGAAAGAAAGAAACAAACACCATTAGACATAACACGAAGTAATGGCTGGGCTCTGTGTTCTATCACCAGAATCATCTCCAGATCTGAGCTTTCCTCTAGCCCTGCCTATTCACTTGGGAAAGAATTCATGGGGCAAAAGGGATATGCCCAGAAGGTGTCTCTGTTCCTTTCTAGAATTCCCAACTTAAATGACCCTGAGCCCACTTCCAGGCTTGCGTGGATATTGTATATTTATCTACCAAGAGTAAAATTAGTGGTGTGAAGCAGAGATTGTTCCAGTTTTATGTACTAGAAAATAGGATGTCTACTGGGGATACTAGAGACAAGTCCATCCTTAAATTAGGGAATTTAATGCCTGGTGTCACCAATTTTAGTGCTATTAATGTAATTCAGTTCAATATATTTAGAGTATCAGTCATTGAAAGGATACTATACAAATACCAAATTGGTAGGATTTTTAGGAATCACAAGTCCACTTTTCTCTAATACATAGTTTTCTGAAATACTTTAAACCAGGGTTTCCCAACTTTCTCATGTGCCTGTTTTGTTTATGAGGAACGAAAGGATAAAGCTACCCTAAAATTTCTGAATATTCTTTTTTTTTTTTTGCATAAAACCAAATAGGAGGGAAGTGCATTTTTGTTCTCTTGACCCACTGCTCCTCAGCAGTGGTGGGTCTCTGCTCCTGACTCATGGTGGCACAGCAAATTCTGCAGAGTGCTGGCTAGTCCACGCTCACTGAGTGTATGCCTTGCCTTTCTCAGGCTGGGATTCTGGGCTCATAAGTGACTCCCTTGCTGTTTTTCTACTTGTAATAACTCCACAGTGTCTGTTTTGCTAATACTAATATTATTCCTAATGTAGGAGTCAGCTAACAGTTTTTAGGCTTCATGTTTTTTTTTTTTTTTTAATCTCAGAAAGAAAGAATATATATCCAGAAATCTTTCAATTCGTCTTTTTGGTTGATCTTAAGACTTGACTTAATAAGAGACTGAGATAGTTCTATATCACTGTTATTTTCTTCCTTTTGCTTTTATGGGTGATAATATGAATTATGATTCAAACATGGTATACTTTTGGAGGTAAAGGGAAGGAACACTATTAATATTATTCTGTTGAATGAGAGATGTAAACTGGGGTGGAGCAAGACAAATCAGGATATATATTGTTCTTGACTCAAGTCACTTAATTATATGCACTCATGACTTGAAGTTAGTAGCACTGAGTTTTTAGCACGGAGTAGTTGTATAATCTTTCTCTGCTTCAATTTTATTTTGTTTTGTTTTTGATATGTGAAGTGTGAAAATATTTTTTTCCTATCTCACAGTCAGTGAGAGAATTAAGGGAGAAATTGTTTGTAAAATATTTAGCCAAGTTCCTTGACATAATAATGTTAAATTTTACTCATATGATTACTGAGAATTAGGAGAACTTTGCATGACTTGCTCTTCAAATGTCAATTTCTTGGTGTTAGGAGTGTAATTGTATTGCACTGATATGTCTAGTTTTGGGTTCAAGGTAACCTTAATCATACTTACATTCTCATTTCAGATTTTTGGGTTTCTGGTATGCTTGGGGATTATTCTTGCAATAGGAAACTCAATTTGGGAGAATGAAGTTGGGGACCAATTCAGAACTTTCCTCTTCTGGAATGAAGAGAAGAACTCTGTGTTCTCAGGATTCTTAACATTCTGGTCATATATTATTATTCTCAACACAGTTGTACCCATTTCATTATATGTGAGGTAAGATTAGTGTTTATATTTCAGTGTAGTCATTGCATCAAAATGCTTTGTGAAATCATTTTTGTTGATTTTCATGTTAAAACAGTAAGATAGACGTCTTGCACTGTTTATAATCTGCTACATCTGTTACAAATGAGGCAACTAAATTGTTTAATGTGGTTAACTTTTACATTTTCAAATTATTATAAAATGTATTTTATTTTTTCTTAATTCAATTCAGTTTCTTAAGAATGGTTTTTTTTTGGGGGGATATGTAGACTGCAGTATAATCTCATGCAACTTGATCAATAGAATTGTGTTGATGTTGGGTAAGAAATGGAATATTTGGGGAGAGGTATCTTTTGTTACTAATCTGGCTCCAGATACCCGAATTCAGATTCTGTTATACCACTACTAGATCCATAAGCTTGGTCAAGTTACTTATTCTCCCAGTGCCTCAGTTTCCTCATTTTAAAAATGGAGAAAATAGTCACTTTACTTAATAGGATTGTATGAAGAGTAATTAATAACCAGTAAAGCTCTTGGAAGAATGCCTGAAATATTGTGCTAATATGAGATTAAGGAATATCATTTCCCCATTGTTACTAACTCTGAGTACATAAATGAGTTGAAATATAGTTGGTGGTGCTTGTTCACTGTTAAATATGAAGTGTGATTCATAAATCCCGCTACAACTTGATGTCATTTTCATATTTAGTCTTACAAACTAGCACTAAAATGGTCTCACTTTTTTATGACACACATATATAAATCTTTCTCTTGATGTATATGTGTGTGTGATAAAGCTTAGAAATTGGCCCTAGGGTCTGTACCCGAGTCTCTCTTGGTTCTAATCCTATAAAGATTAAGGCAGACAGTCCCAAAGACACTGGAGCCAAGATAGGGTTGGTTGTTTGACATTCCTCATCACCAGTATTTTAACAATACACAAAATCACCAACTCTAAATCCCCACTAATTTTTACAAGCTTCTTTTTCTCTCTTTCCAAAGTTCTAGCTATGACGAAGCAAGGGAAGTTCAATGCGCAAAATCCACCCTTGTTTTGGATAGTGGTCAGGAAATTGAAATGTCAAGTTGTGGGAAATTGACTTGAAGTAGTGGCATGTGGCCACAACACCACAAATTGCTCTGGGCCTTCTGGAGCTGTGGTCAGAATGGGCTCTGTTTAAACTGTATCCTACTGGCTCATCTTTAATTCTGAGGACCTCTCATGCTTGTATCCAATTATAAAGTCTGTAGTAAATCCTACTCTTTGCCAGAAGAGCCATGGTCAGCTTTTATAGCTTTCCTTTTATGTTCTAAATGAATAATAAATGCTCATAGTGGCTTACCATCTGCACATGTGCAGTTTCATATGTCCTCCTGAAGGAAGACTATTCTGTATAGACTCTAAGTGTATTGGTGTTTTTCACTTAATGATTTGAAAGTTTGTTTTTCAGAAACCAAGGCTAGATTCCCAGGTTAGTATTTTCTCCCTATTTAGTGTGCCCCCTGCCGTGGTTAACAGAAAAACTGGGATAGTCCAAACAGGTTTTGAACTATTGATCTCGGGCCCTGTTGTAAACAGCTGTGTGATCTTGGAGACGGGGCTTTTCTGTGTCTTCGTTTGCTCATCAAATAAGTGCTGCTGGGGCCTCCTTTCTGGCGCACTGGATGAGCTGTTGGCAGCGTGCGATGCGCGTTTGATGCCCAGCCGGGGAGAATCCCACATGGTGCGGCAGACCTCTCCTGCCTCGCCCGCTGCTCCCCTCAGCAGTGTGTATCTGATCTGCCTGTTCTGCTCCTCTGTCTCTGGTGAACCCTCTCACCACCCCGTGCCTCTGGCCTGTACCCCAGCTTGTATAAATAAATCTTTAAAAAAAAATGAGAGGATTAGAAATATTTCTGAGTTTCTTTCTGCTCCAGATCTACTATCTTACCCTTAGATTTTACATTTCATGAAAATGCTTGCACATGTTTCATCTCATTTATGTCTCCAGCAATCTTATAAAGTAGTTAAGCCTGAACTTCTTTCCTACATGAGATTTAATCAGGATTGTGGAGCTAGATTAGAGCAGAACCAGGTCTTCTGATATTTGACCCAGTGTTTTTCCTCTATCCCAAAGTTGTGTATGATTTATTACTTAGCAAAGATACCAAGATAAAAATAGAGGGTAGAATTCATTACCTGTTGTTATTGATGAAGATAAGTGTGAACTTTTCTCTTACCAAACAAGAGCAGTGATTATAATCTGGATTTGTGGAAAAAAGCACCTCAGGGATTTCAGGTTGCTTGGTCCTAAAGTCTGAGAATTAGAGGAAGGTCTTTCTTTTCAGAGGAGTGAAGGCTTTCTTCCAAAGCTTCCCCTAGGCTTGAATAGGTAAAAGAATGAATTAGTGACATGTGCCACCTCAGCATATAATTTCAGAATTTACTTCTGAATGGTTAATTCCACATAAGCAAAGGTTTATTTTGGTGGGGTATTTCTGTGCTGTCTATTTGTTTGTCTGTAGAGTTAATATGTACCCAGCTACAGTTTTTTAATGTCTTTTAACACATCATTTTAAGAAACACAGTTGTTGTGCTCTCAAGGAACTGCTAGACTTTTTGAGTGTTCTTTCCAAAGCAATAGCAACTTATCCCCATGTTGTTTATTTTGCCATAGAATGGGTGAATCCCAAGCCCCACTCTTTGAGTACCCAGGCAGAAAACACTACGGAGTCTGATTATGCTAACTCTGAACACTTGTCTCTTTCTCTGCTATTATACAACAAAAGGCTGACTGTTCCACTGTGACTCTCTTAAATCCTCTACAGACTATTTTAAGGTCTAAGGATTTGAATTAATTTAAAATATTCCATTGGTTTATACTGCAACATGGAAGGATCAAATTCTATTCTGTTCATTTTGTTTTGAGTTTACAGGGAGCTTCTTTATTTTCAGACAAATGAGCGCTTCCAGTGCTTTGTACAGTTACCTGCATGATGGCATTTTTACGGCATTCTTATAGACAGGTCTGCATCGACTTTACCAAATGCCTGAATTCTTTTTTTCTTTTCTTTTTTTTTAAGTTAAGTGAAGTACCACTTATCCTTGATAATATTTTTCCAGAATAGGATTTCTTCTCTCAGGTGTTCTTTCCCACCACCAAAGCACCCATAGTCGTCCACCACAGTTCATTAAGCTCTCCTTCCCCTACCCCATGCCTTGGATCTATGGTCAGCGTTCAAGGGTTGGTTTTAATGTTTGTCTTTGTCTGACCCTTTGTTTGGTTTCTCCATTTACCACTTATAAAGGACACCACAGTATTTATCTTTCTCCTTCTCACTAATTTCACACACTCAAGTGCCTGAATTCTAATCTTGGTTTTGTGGTAAATTATTTTATGACCTTGAATTGGCCGCTTAACCTCACTAAGTGTTAATGTCCTAACTGGTGAAATTAAGGCATAGAGGGTCAAGGTTTCTTCACTCAACACTGACTGAAATTTTGGTGCCTGACCCATGGTAAGTGCTAGTATGTTTTGAGTAAATGGATAAGGTAATGAAAATGAAATTAGAAGATCTGGAAAGGAACATAAAAGGAGCTATGGGGCAGGATACAGAAGAATAAATCATGCCAGGAAAATCTATAAATAAATATATGCAGAGTATGAGTGATTTACTTTTATATGATTCTACAGAGTCATAGTGTGATTTTTAGTTTGGGTAAAAAAAGTGACAGTTCAAATTTGTTCAAAAATAAACTGCCACCATATCACAGTTAGAGAGAACTGTAGATACGCCATGTACTTATAGAATGAGAGACTAAAATTGAATACTCAGAAAGCACTTTGTGTGTCATCTAGCTCAATTCTCTCAATTCATAGATGACAAAACTAAAGCTTAATTTCTATTCAGATCAGAAATGAGCTATGGGTTTCTGATATTATCATTACTATTTTATGCTGTTCTGGATGCCTTTGTTAATGTAGCTTGACATGTAACTGGACTATCAGTGAGTAAAATAAGACATCAAGCTGAAACTGAAATAAACCTATTAGCAAGAAAGAGCATATACAATGTGACTATAAACCTAGGATATCGAAAAGAATAATTCTGTAAAACCCTTAGTATGATAATTCAGTTAAATATCTGATTTTGTGGTAATAATCACATTTTTGATATAAAAAACATTTAAATTTTAAAAAACTCCTGCTGATCAAAAAAAATTAAAAAAGATAGAATGTTTAGGAACAAATGTATTAAGTGATGATATGGGCCTATGGAAGAACAAAACAAAATCAAAACTCTTTAATAGAAGAGATACTTCAAAAAATTGCATTCCTGGAGAGTTTTACCCTTCTCCTTGTATTGAAACATTTAAAAATATCAGTTCTTTTCAAATAATTTAGAGTTTAACAGAGACAATAAAAATTCCGAATAAATGAAATAGTTGATACCTTGATTCTAAAGAATATTTAGATGAATCAGGGGGAACAAATGAATTATTAAAGCTAAGGATTTTTGACAAAAAGGAGAAATTCTCTTATCTCTTCTCATTATGAAACTAAATTGAAAACCCTAAAACAGATTCTGGTGAGGAAAATAATTTATATGACATAGAAGTATTCTAACACAACAGAAAAAGTTTCATTGTACAACAAATTGTGATAAAAATGTTCTGTCTGTAAAAATTGAATTTAATTCCTTATATGTACATCATACTTTAAAAAATTATAATTGTGATAAAGAAATATGTGGAAAATCAATAAAGAAGTAGGAGAAAAATACAGATATTTGCAATAGGTAATTTTGCAGATATGTAAAATTTGAAGATAAGTAATTTTGGCATAGTTAAGACCTGTGCCCAAGTAAATTAAATTCCCCAAAGAGAAACTATAAACAGGAACTATAAGTCATTGATAAATTTGATTGATTATAAAGAGAAAATTCCTTCATGTTAAAAATAATGAAAACATAATTAAAAGGCAAATAATAAATTGGGTAACATATTTGTATAATGTGTATATAATGTGTGTATAAATTATATAAGTATTATAAATCTATAAATAATAGACTAGTGTATGAATAGGAAATATAAAATAGACAGATAACACAATTAGATAATTCCTAGAAAAAAACCACTGCCCAATAAAATTTGAAAATAATGTTCAATTCATTGTAAGAATAGAAATGCTGTAAAAAGTAATGAGATGCCATTTGACATGTTGTGTATAATGGCATTTGATATCAGTAACTTAAAGCTATAAACTTACATTATTACAATCTTATTTTAAAGTTGGTTTGTCCTGATACATGACAAAGACTGAAATAATTCATACCATTGGCCAAAGAAATTCAACTTCTAGAGTTGGAAATCACCACTAGATTATGGGACAACTCATTATTTCTGGTAAATGGGTAAAGTAAGATGAGAACACACCCCTGTTTTCATTCAATATCTATAGTGCTTTGTTTAGTGTTTCATAGAGATATTACTTTCTACCTCGTTTGTTGAAAGTGAAGCCATATAAGACAATATATATTGGAAAGTCCTCAACAACATGTTTCTTTAGATTAGACATCTGATTGGTGTCTTTAATAATAGTTTCCCCTAAGATACAGGGGGATGCCAAGTGATACACTACAGGAACTCTCCACTCAACCTGTCTCACGTAGGTAGAGAACCATGCAGTATCTCCTAAGGCTTCATGCAGAGCCAGCTGACAGTTTTGTGGTACTGTAAGGAAATGACTTCGGAAGGCTTATGAACAGACTTTGGAGACACTTCTGAAGGCCTCTAGGACTAGGGACAGAGCATCGCATTTTCTTCTAAACTCTGAAGAATTTGGCAGACTTCTTTCTCTGGCAAAGCTCTGTATGTTCTGACACTGATGGAGTGTTTCTTTCTTTTTCCATTTTAATGGATGAAAGTATGGAAGTAATTCGTCTGGGACACAGTTATTTTATAAACTGGGATCAGAAGATGTATTACTCTGGGAAAGCGACACCTGCTGAAGCTCGGACAACCACACTCAATGAGGAACTGGGCCAGATCGAATATGTTTTCTCGGACAAAACAGGCACCCTCACTCAAAACATCATGACTCTTAAAAAATGTTCCATTAATGGAAAAATCTATGGTAAGGGAAACAGTTTATTTTTCTTAATGATATTGTTAATAGTTCTTAAAAAATACACAACCCTATTTTTTTAATTAAAAACAAAAGCAAAGCCATTGCTGGCTTTCTTACTAGTCCGGGCACTGCCGGCATCTATTGAATAACATAATGGTTAACACCTAATAAATGCTGACTAAATATTTGTTGGATGACTGTTAAATAATTTAGATGAAACTTTGGATTTGTTACTACTAATGGGGGGGTTAGATGTGATACTGTTTGAGGTTCCTCTCAGTGCTCCAGCTGTGTTTCTGCTCTGTAGTACTCAGGAGACCCACATCTCAGGGAGGTCAAATTCTTGGTTGCCTGATTTATTGCAGTAAAAGCACTTCACATCGCTCTGCAATTGGTGTTAGTGTCTGATTTCATTTCTGAGAATTTACACTCTACTGGGCTACTTTGAGTGGCCAGAAAAGTTAGTCAATTTCCAGTTACTGTTTGTATGCTTTTGTCAGGATACATGCTCTGTAGTTGGATTTTCAGGCATTCTATTTATATGTGACCCTCATCACCCTGAGTTTGGACAATTAGCAGATAATTCTGCTGGAGCATGGATGCCCCGTGGGAGGCTTCTTGTCATGTTTCTCTGGACTCCCCTCATTTCACTGCATTCAAAGTCCTATTTCTTAATTAGAAATCTCAGAAGCAAAGGAAATCCAAGAGAGAGGGAAACTTTCCCTTTGTTTCCTGATGGGAAACTTTATACATTGCCAAGCTTTTTAAAAGGAAGAGTTGACCTTGAATAAAGCTTAGAAATAAAGTCCTCTTTTGTTTTCACCAGCCTTTTGACTTTGCAGCCCCATGACTCCTGCTTGCCATGGCTTTCTTACCTCTCCTCTGCTCCCTGCTCCTCTCCAGGCTTCTCTGGTAGTAGACCAGATGATTTTCAGCCTGGACTTGTTCAAGGCTGCAGTCACATCATGCATTTCTATATCACTGTTGTGATGACTGGCAAAATAAAAATTTCCAATTTATTATTTTTTAAATTATTTTTAATATATTTTTATTGTTATTTATATCGTTTACATTTTGTATTCCCCTTGAGTAACCCACCACCAATTCACCCGTGATCCATCTCCATGGTCCCTTGTGTTCTTTTCTACTTCATTTTGTGCCCTTTTCCTCCCCCTACCACCACGCCCCCAAGTGTCTCTCTCCTATTTGGTTTCCCTATAGTCCTGTTATAAGTGAAACCATTCGATATTTTTCTCTTTCTTTCTGTCTTGTTTCACTGAGTATGATCCCCTCTAATTCCATC
>PVIJ01016253.1:0-33373 GCA_004024925.1 Scalopus aquaticus
GTTCTTTGTAAATTTTTGTTATCAGTCCTTTATCAGATGTATTGTGTGCAAAGATCTTTTCCCAGTTGGTAGGATGTCTGTTAGTTTTGGTTAATGTCTCTTTTGCTGTACAGAAGCTTTTTATTTTGATATAATCCCATCTGTTTATATTGTCTTTTACTTCCTTTGCTTTGAGGGATGTGTCTTTCAAGATTTTGCTCTCTCATTTTACTTTTTTATTTATTAGGAATTTAAGGCAGTTGCTTTGCATACCCTACTTCTGTAGGAATGCAACACTTTCAGATAAACTCTTCACTTTCAATTGGCTTTTATCTAATGATCTTTAGAAAATGATTTATTTGAAATGATAATTGTAATGTTTCATTAAAATAACTATAGCCAGCAATGCAAAATCTTAATACACAGTAAAATTGAATAATAGTAACCTGAACCCCAAGGCTCCCATAAAGTCATCTAAATCTTAAAGCATGAGGGGCAGATCCATAGATGAACAGTTGAATTGAGCTAGGTGTTACCGGGACAAGAGAAGGGATTTCCCACAGAATAACTGTCAGAGATCTATAGCAAACGGGCTCCCAAAGCAGGAGTGGGCTTAGGTGGCAGATGAGAGGTACAGAAGAGAAAAGATTTACCCACTTGATAGCAGTTAGGATCCCTAAAGCATTGAATAATTACTTCAAAGTTCAGTTTGCACAGGGACTAGGTTAGGGGGTTAGAGAATTTGGTGTGGCACCCACCAGGAAAATCATAGTAATTATCCAAATGTCTAGGTGCTGAAATATAGGGAGGAACCATAACATCAAGAGATAGGCAGTTTCTTGAGGCCTTGCTCTTTCTCCCATCCCCTACTCTTCTCCCCTTTCTCATGCACACACATCAAAGAGCTGCTCCCATTTATGAAATAAGAATAACTTCTCAAGATGACTATTTTAAAGAAATGATGTTCACCCGAGTGTGTAAATTCTAACAAGTTTGTTAATGTCATTTTTATACTAGTCACACTGCATGAATGCAAATGTTCATTATCTCTTTTATTGGTTTTATTCAAAACACTCACAAGGCACTCTGATTCACAATCCTGAATCAGAGGTTCTATGCAAAGTTGGTACCTACTTGCAGATGTAACTTAATATAACTGTGAAGTGATACTTGTGATGAAATGAAAGTCAGAGATAATACTCTTGGGATGTGGCCTTTTGCAGGGAAGCATTAAAAGAGCATTCACTGCTTTGGTATATGATACAGGATTTTAAAAGTTTGACAGTAAAGAGTTTGTTTGAAGGTGCTTTTAATGGTTTCATTATTGCTACTGACTTCAAATATGGCCATGTTTATTTACCGAAGTGTCTTAATTCCTCTTTAAATACAGAAGGACCATTGAAAATGTGGTCTGGGTGGAATTTCACAAATATAAGGAATTCTTCAGAGAAGGCCAAACCTTAATCCAATCTGGCCTCAGATTCCAGTCCTTAGATGTTTCTTTATCAGAGTAAGCAACAATGGGCAGCTATTCGTTGTAAATAAAGTAGAAACTGAGTGTGGGGTGTTAGAGAATATCAAGCAGTCCCCTTTCAGAGAGGATCCAGTTATAGAAAGCCAGCATTTCCTGCAATTTTGTAACATGCTTTTATGTTTAACTCCTGAGCTCTGTCTGCAGTGATGACTCCCGTTACCTGATGTCCTGTGGGAACAAAATAATCCAACCCTTTGGCCTCAATTAATACTCATTCTACCTCATCTTAGTTTCTTAGGACTTTAGTATTGGTCCTAAGTGTGGAATTAGATTTATAAAGGCAGAAAGTTACAGACTAAGTTTAAAACTTCTTCAGTTGGGGTTGCTGAGTAACTTCTTTGAACTACAACAGTCAGAGGATTTTAAATGAATCAAAATTATCTTCAGTCTAAAGGACTTTTTAATCATTCCGTGGCTAGTGGAAAGGATATTCCAGATTTTTCTATAGCTGAAACTCTTCTGAAAGGATTTAGTTTCAGAGCAGTGACCCAATATGTCAAATTCTCAAACAACAAATTCCAAAGAATTTATGCCTACTAGCCTGTGTTGGAATTTAATTATGTTACCCATGACACCAGTTTGAATATCTTTTTGATCTGAGAATGCTTGATTGTAATAGAAATTCAAATAGAAGGTTACTCTTACTCTTTCATGTACTCCTTTGTTATGACATTAAGCCTGCTAACCAATTAAATATATTACAAAATGGGAGAGACATGAGAGAAAGAATTGATATAATTTGTATTTTAAATTTTTTAAAAGGTTTGTTTGTTTATGCATATAGGAACTCAGGTGTAGGCCAAAGGTGGGGAGTGGTGAGAGGATCCACCAGAGAGAGTGGGGAGCAGAACAGTCAGATCGACTGAAGTACACTGCTGAGGGGAACAGCGGGTGAGGCAGGAGAGGACTGCTGCGCCATGTGGGAAGCTCCCTGGTCGGGGAGAACTGGTGCTGCAGCGGCTTCAGATAGCTTCATAGGTTGAGACTTAACCCATTGCGCAACCAGGGAGGCCCAAATTTGTATTTTAAATTTTTACTCTAAGAATATTACATTAATTTGACTTCTGTCATTAACATTGTACATTATGGCAGACACTTTGAGGTACCAATGAATCCCTGTATTCCCAGATACCCTTGGTCTGACTTTAAGTGTCCTTCTAGCCGCAGGATTTAGCATTAACTAGAGAAGATTTACACACAAATAAGGAGTTCACATCTCTTTAAGTGAGAATATTTCCAGATAATCTGTTTTGTGACTTTGTTTTTCTCAAGTTTCTATTTATATGGGAAAGTGATAGAAGCCTCTATTTAGAGAACTAGGTATAATTAAACAAAATGGGATCTTATACAGTGACCACATCATCTTCCTGGCTAGGAGAAAACACATTGACACCGAAGGCCCTCTTTCATTTGCTTCTGTTTTATGGTTCATTTCCTGCAAACACAGCATTTCTGAAATGCCAGCATTTGCTTTTTGCTTTCTACTTTCTGGTGTTGTGTGTAAGCAACAATGTTTTTGTGGAATTCCAGATCAGTTCACTAAGTGAAGCTGGAGATAGTAGAGTTGGTTTGTTAGCAAGTCTAAATATGAACCCTTTTCTAGACCAATTTTTCTCATGTAGAAATCTATTTTATAACTAACAAACATGTATCCAGGGCATAGATACTGGAACAAATGGGTAAGAGCATATAAATAGTGCTGTGCATCATGATCAATATGATTAGAAAGACAACTCAGAGCAATATTCTTTTAGGTGTCTTAGTATTGTGATTTAGATCAGTCTGACTGAGACTGAAACCACTTATCTGATTTCATTCTGTTTTATAAAGGCTACGAGGCATTTGGCAATAGAGTACGGATCCCCCTCTTGAAGTCTATTCCAGAGAATTAAATGCTTTGATGTATTTAATTATCCCTTTTATTAGAGACTTCATGGATCTACAGAAATCAAACCTTAATGAAGTTTGATCCTTCAGAAAAACCAAGTGAATTGTGAAAAATAAGATGTTCTACATATAGTCAGCCTTCAGTTAAATATACACTGAATATTTGAGCACAACTGGACCCTTCATCCTCCTGAAGGATGAAGAGCTATTTTTAATTTTCTAGCAACCTTGAGATCACAAGCTAGGAGAGAGAAACTCCACTCTTGAGTGGAGTAGGAAAGTAATAAGGGTCTTTGCTGACTGTTGTAACTTTTCTCTCTCTCCTTGTCCCATGGAATTCTTGAGGAAACCTCAAAGAAGAAAGCTGTTGACAACTGAAACTGGAAAGCGAGAACTGATTTTAATTTGATCTTTTTCTCTGCACAAGTGTCACAATTTACAGTGCTCTGTTAAACAGTGATTTCTTTCAAAAAACATTAAATAAAGATGTCTGGAGAGAGGGATTCTTTCCACTCACCATGAGAGTGTTTGTTTCACTGAATATCTCAATTACCTAAAACTAGTTTATCAGACTGGAAAAAGGAAGCATGTATTGAGTAATGAATACCTACTTTAAGCTTGCTTACTCAATAGAAACATATTATCTACCAAGTAAGAGGCACTGAAAGTACAAAGATGAATAAAATGAACATCCTCACTACCCTCACTGTGTTGAAAATATAGTAGAAGGAAGTGGGTAAATAAGCAATTAACATATGATGTGTAAGTCTTATGACAGAAATAATGAGCCTTTGAGTACACTGAACCAGATTTGAGAGGTCTAGGTGCAAGTGATATCAAGTAGGAATCCAAAGGAAGAGAGAGGTAGCCCAGGACAGGGTAGAGTGGCAAGTAAAGCCAGTGGAAAGAGGATTTCCAGCAGAGGAAATAATTTAATTTGTGCATAGGCTCAAGACTGATAGAGAATAGTGCATATTCGAGGAACTAAAATGGAATGTGGCTGAGGGGAGTAGTAAAAGAAGCCATAAACATAGGTAGGAGACATAGCAGACAGGACTTGTGTAAGCCAAGCCAAGGTTTTGAGCCTTATCCTAATGGCCATAGGAAAGCAGAACAATGAAATTAAATCTGCACTTTTGAATGATCGCCCTGACTGCACTGTTGAGAATAAATGTGCAAGATTGGAGACAAAGAGACAGAAAGTTGTAGAATAGCCCAAGTGAGAGATGTTGGGGAGCTCCATAGGGAAACAGCAGCGTAAATGGAAAGGTAAATGGATCTGAAACATTTTTTTAATATATTTTTATTGTTATTTATGTCTTTTACATTTTGTATTCCCCTTGAGTAACTCACCACCAATTCACCTGTGATCCATCTCCGTGGTCCCTTGTGTCCTTTTCTACTCCATTTTGTGCCCTTATCCTCCCCTCCCCCCAGTCCCAGCTGAGTGTCTCTCTCCTATTTGGTTTCCTTATAGTCCTGTTATAAGTGAAACCATTCGATATTTTTCTCTTTCTTTCTGGCTTATTTCACTGAGCATGATCCCCTCTAATTCCATCCATGTCACTACAAATTTTATATGTTTATCTTCTTTGAATGCTGAATAGTATTCCATTGTGTATGGCAGTGGAACAAGGACAGTCTATTCAATAAATGGTGCTGGGAAAACTGGACAGCCACATGCAAAAAAATGAAGCTAGACTACTACCTCACACTCTGCACAAAAGTCAATTCAAAATGGATAAAAGACCTGGACATAAGACCTGAAACCATAAAATTTATAGAAGAAAATATAGGCAAAACTATACGACATACATCTCAGCAAAATCTTGAAAGACACATCCCCCAAAGCGAAGGAAGTGAAGGACAAGATAAACAGATGGGATTACATCAAAATAAAAAGCTGCTGTAGAGCAAAAGGATCTGAAACATTTAATATATTTAAGGGTAAACTTGGAAGGACTTTATGGTTGATTAGCTGAGAGTTGTGAATTTGGCTTGGATAACTAAGTGGATAGTATTTCATTCTCTATATTGAATAACAGAAGAGCAAACTTATAGAGGAGGGGAGGAGGATGAAGGTAGTTAGAGATTACTTTAAGATCTCCATGTTGCTGCTCTATTGGCAGTTGAATGTGTAAGTGTGAAGTCCCAAAATGAGATCTTTGGATTTGCAAATCATCCACCAGAGATCCTGCAAGGGAGTGAGATCTCTCAGGCAGCTGTAACCTAGACAGACATAATGATTTAACATTTAAGGGTGAGGGTGAAAACCTGTAACAAAGACTGAGAAAGAGATGTCAGAGGGGAAAAAGAAAACCAGAACAGATCAGACATGAAAGTCAAAGGGAGACAATAAGGAGAATGGTCTGCAGAGTCACATTACTGAGGAACAAAGTAAGTTGAGGACTGAGAAATATCCACTGGATTTAGCTACGAGGAGAGAAAGGTGTCAATGACCTTGACAATATAATTTCCATGGAATGGTGAGAGTAAAAGCCATGCTCCAGAAGTTTGAGAAGGTCCTGAAGAATGAAAAAGTGGAGAAATGGAAAAGTCAAGTAATTTAGGCATGCAAGGGAAGAGATGGAGAGGGGAGAAAAAAAGCTAAGGGAAGGAAGGGAGTAGAGAGCAAAGAAAACAATAGGGAAGGGAAGAAGAGAAAACTGAACAGGGATGCAAGGTTGAAGGCAAGTTTTTTGAGTGTTAGTTTTACAGAGGACTACTTGAGGATATTTGAAAACTGAAAGGAATGAGCCAGTGGAGGAAGGAGGAAGACAGTGGCTAGAGACAGTTCCTGCCTAGGATAGAGAACATCAGATCCATAGCACAGAGGATGAATTAGCTCATTTCATTGTAACAAAGGAGAGGGGGAGGGGGTAGGAAATAGGTGTGGATATGAATAATCTTAGAGTGGGACAATTGAGGGAGTAAGTTTTTATCTAATGGTTTCTTATATCTTCCAGCTAAAGTAAGCAGAGTTCAACTGCTGAGAGGGAAAGGGGAGAAGGAATAGTGAAAAGTTTCTGGCGCATGAAGGAGGTTTGAAATAGCTACTGAAGAGACTGAAGACACTGGTGGGTAGTACTGAGGGCCCAGTTGAGTTTGAAGAATTTTCTAGATATTGGCACAGATAAGCTTCACACGATATATGACCATCAGCATTTAGAACCACCAATATTGGTGTGTGGAGGCGTTTAATTGATCTAATTTTGTTATATGAGCTATGTTGCTTGCAAATAACAAAGAAGCTCAAATAACAGTTGTTTAAACATCAAAGAAGTTGACTGCTTTCTTGCATAAAAATTCAGGTAGACTGATAAGGCTAGAGCAGAATACCAAGGTGTCAGAAATCAAGATTTTTTCTAGCACCTTGCTTCACCATTTTTAGGATTTGTTTCCATGTCATGAACCATTACAATTTCTCCAGCTCTAACTGTTTTGTTGGCATCCTAGTCAGCAGAGAAGAGGAAGTTCCAAGAAAGAGCATATGCCTCTTCTACTCAAATCCAATGCGCATAGTTTAGTCCCATGGCACACAGGTGCAAAGGAGGCTGCCAAATATATTATTGTGAATAGCCATGTGCCCAATTACATTCTAAATTGAAATTTCGAGCCCAAACACTGGGAGACACTCATGATCACTACCACAATAGGGCTTATAGGGTTTATAGGTGCAACAGAATGGGGTAGGACGTAAATGATATTGTCAAGAGGGTAATATAATAACTAATAATCTGAGTAGGGATTTAAATAAAGACAGAAGAAGTCAATAAAGATTAGGAAGGAGCTGAGTGTTACAGTCATTGTTGTTCAGGTATCCACCCACCCAATGTGGTTTATGTGCTTCAGAGCAAAGTGAACCCCCAGCTCAAGGGTAGGGGTGCTCTAATGCTCTAAGCCAATATTTCTTGGCAGGGGCACTATTGATATTTGGGGCAGGCTAATTCTTCATTGTATAGGACTTCCTGTGTATTGCAAGGCATTTCAAGTCTCTAGCTCCCACCCATTAAATGCCTAGTCATAACATTTCCCAAAATGCCTACGGAGGCATTACTGCTCACAGTTGAGAACCGCTGGTCTAAATTAATCATGGTGATCTCTGTGATAGGCTCAAGAGTAGACAATTTAATCTGGAGCTAAGTGAATCTCCTATTCACCATGATTAGTTCATAATGTTCCAATTAATGGGACATTAGGATTTTAATTTGATGGTTGTAGACTCCCTCCCTCCCAGTCCCTTAGTGAGCCTGTAGGCTCACTTGCTGCTGACATCCAGCCTATAACCACTAGGGGAACCAGAGTGAAATAGACAATGAAGGTGGCAGAGTGGAGAGCCAGAAACAGTCTCTGATAACTCTGAGCAGCAACCACTCCCAGCACCTCTAACACTGCTGAATTTTCAACTACTTGGGCCAATAAATGCCCTTAATGTTTAAAGCTAACTTGAGTTAAAGTTGGCTTGAGTTGCCTGTTACTTGCAAATGAAAACATTGGTTAAGGGAATGAAAGCATGTAAATGGATGTAAATGAGAATAAGGGATATGACAGATGAATGGCGGGGGCTTATGTCATGGATAGAAACCAAGTAAAACAGGGAGGAGAGGTTGGCTGAATGCAAGCTTAGCAAAAATTAGTCCCTGTTCTTGTGAACTGGAGAGTGGGGGTAATCCGAACACTTAGAGTATTTTGCTAGGATAATCCAATGAGGTTTATATTAAGCCTCAATGTGTAGAAGAAACCCAAGGTCCCAAAGCTAATAGCTGAGAGAGGTAAGTCTTAGTGAGTTTGACTCAACTGCCCAAATTTTTTCCTATACTTCCCCATTGCTACTTGATACCAAATGGGTGAAAATAACCAGGCTGGGGACAAATACTCTAATCAATTTTTCGGTGCCTCAATCCAGGATGGCAGGCAAGACTGGATCACTAGGAATGTCTCCCCTCTAGAAGGGCAGCATACCTACAGGATGTGTGGTACTGTGTTTGGAGTCCCAAGCACAGGTGGGCCATGGATTAGCTAGGGGGCAAGACAGACAGCACACTAAACCAATATTAGCACAAATGAATAGCCACAAGGTGTGCAGAGCAGTGACTCAAAGAGTCCTGGTGAGATGAAAAGTATTAAATACTAATTGTCAAGCACTGTCAATGATTCTGTGGATCTACATTTTTTCCATTTCAGAAACTTATTTGGCCCATTTTAACTTAGTTTTGGATAGTTAATGCTTACAAGTGGTACAAAAGGTTAACAGTGAAAAAAAATATATCTTTCTTCCTTCTTTGTCCCCCGTTTACCCTTCCTGGAGGGAATCAATGTTGACAGAATCAATCCCTGTCCTCTCCTTTCCTCCCTCCCCAGCACTATAGACGAGGTACATCAAACTGAGTTCTCTACATTCAGTAAAGATACAGACCTTCCTAATGTAGCAGGTTCAAAATGTATACACTAAAAATCACACATGTAAGAACTGTCTTGTCTATAATGACTTCTTGCTAAAAAGTCATCATTTCTGATGTTGGTGGCAAACACTTGATTTTGCCAACTAAAGGTCTATCAGTCCCTTTTAAGTTTAAGACAATCACCCTTGAGCAATCACTTAGTGTTTCAGGGTTTCTCCCTCATCCCAGGGTTCTCTTCTCCACCTTCCCTTTCCCAAAATGTTGCTAAGGCAGGGCGGAAGCCACATGGAAGGGATCTGCCAATCTCTAGACCTTCCCAACTTCCTCTGGTGAGAAAATTGGCCTTTCCAGTCTTGGGACCTACATTGGTTCTAGCTACTGAAAGCCACTGTCCCCGGCACAGCCCTCAGGGGAAAGCTCACATGCCTTGTACCTTCTGGGCCCATCCCTTTCATCCTGTCAGCCAGTATCATTCTCTCACTGGATTGCCTCCAGGCTAGGCACAGGCCCTGACAACTGGAAGCACCGTCTCAAGGCTTCTCATTGCCCAACCACAGCATTTCCATTTCGCTGGTGTTGACCTAGTTCCAAATGGAACTAGGAACAGGGTACACACACCCCTCCTCAGCTTCAGGACGTCCTCAGCACTCATCTGGGCCAAACTTGTGCTTACCACTCCTGAATTTCCCAACTTCCTGACTGCTGCTTAAACTTTTTATCTTCCTTTCCAGTCATGGGAAAATGGCTCTGACATCATATCCTGTGTTCTTCCTGGCACTATCTATGATCTGTTCAGGGGCAGTCCTCCTAGCTCAGACTCTGGGGTGTAAACACATTCTTTTTTTCTTTTAACTAAGTCTGGTTTTTGTTCATCAAAAGCACTTGATTTCATACTTTCATGTTGCCATGCATATTTTTATGTCCTTTTTTGAAACTCAAAGCTAAATGATGATTTACCTCTTCTCAGCTGGGGTTGTTGTTCTTTTTCCTCTCCCTGGTGGCATGCCATCAATTGAATAGGTGGGGAAGCCAGAGGACAAGGGTTTACTGGGCAGACAAATAATGTTGGTTGGCTATCTCACTAATGTTATCTCCATTACATCAGCATAGGTTTCCAGTGCCAGCTGAAGGAAAGCCAATGTCAATGTAGTAAATGCTACTAAGTTTTCCTTTTGTGACATGAGTACACCCACTTCATGACAAAATTTCATGGTCCTCAAAATACGATCAAAACTAAACTACTGATTCTACCACTCTCCACCCAATTATTCAGGAGCAAGCCTGAGTCATTCTGGATTCCTTTCTTTTCTTCGCAAACCACATTTAATCCACCCACTATTCAGGGCCACTAGAGAGACATGGAGCCCTTTCTAATTTTCTCCAAAGTACTAACAGTGGCCTCCTTGCTTAATCTCTAGGCTGAGCTTCCAGCGCCTGTCACCTGGACTTCTGCCATAGCCTCCTCCCTAGTCCCCCTATTCTATGATCTTCTGCAATCTATTCTCCAAAAAGCAGCCGGACTTATCTTTCTCAAATATAAATTAGATCACAGCACTTTCCAGCTCTCCTGCTTTAAATCCACTAATAGCTTCTCATCTTTTTTTTGGCCTGGCTCTGCCTCTCTTTTCTGCCTCATCTCATCTTCCAAGCCTTTCTTCTTCCTCTGCTCCAGCCACACTGCCCATCTTTCTGCCCTCAAGTGTACCGGCTCATTTTTGCACAAAGAACTTTGCACTGTTTCTTTGTTAGTGGAGCTGTTCCCTAGACTGTCACACTGCTGCCTCCTTCTCAGCCCTGGGGTCTCAACTTAGCTCACCAAGTAGTCACATTAAACCCCAGTAGTCACCTACCATATCACCCTGTTTTCCCTTACTCACAGCCTTCAGTTAGTGAAATTGCATGATTTTTGTTTGCATGTTTCTTACCTATCTCCCCGTCATTTGGAATACATCAACCTTGGGCAGGGACATGGTTTGCCTTCTCAGCGTTGTATTTTTTGTTTCCATAGTGCCTGGCACATTGTAAGCACTAAATATTTGTGGACTGAGACCAACTAATTTTAACCACAAAGAAAAGGGAGAAGATAATATTTTTTAAGTCCACAAACACTAGTGGATACCTTTCTATTAGTATACCATTTAGAAATCATTCAATTCTACTAGCTTCTATGTAAGGAAATCATAAGATTAATGTGGCTTTCTAGTGAGAAACTTGGCTGCAAGATAGAACTAGTATCTATATTTATCCCACAGAAAACAGCTTTTTCAAATAATCAAGTCAGTGCAAAGTATAAATCATTAGCTTTATTTGGCAGGCACAAAATTTGAATGATTGCATGTGTGTTCGTGTGTGCTTAACCTACAGCAGATCCCCTGCTATTTTAGGGTCCCCTGATTGCTAAAAGTTGTTTACTTGATTTCTTTCATTTTAAGTGTGGCTGAAGAGGAAGGGATGATCAAAAGCAACATGTAAAAAGAAAGGCAATGCTAGTGATTTTCCAGGGACACTATAAAACAATCACCAACAATCTTTAGGTATTTCTTGTACTTTCAAAACTAAAGACTAAGCTCTCCTTGATATGTGATAAAAAAAAAAAAACAAACATGAATAACAGATAACTGGAAAGTCCTGAGCACCTGCACAAACACTGAAGCAGAGTCTTTAAAACTGCTTTGGATGAAATGTTTTAGAACAAAGATGCAGAAAAATTGGGATTCATCTTGGTCAGAATAGATGAGGTGAAACTTCCCTCTCTATTCCTGGTGTCACAGAGTCTGAAATTTCTATCATTAAACTTTCAATTTTTTTTTTTATCCTGGAATTATCTTCTAAAAGGAATACATTCCTAGAAAGATGTTAGACTAACTCATGAAAATACTAAAACTAATTAGATCCATGTTCCTCCTAGTGGGAGAGATTACCAGTAAGAGTACTAAAAGAAAAAAGTTATGTTAGGGGAGATTAGAAGCACCAATTATGCTTTTCTGAACCTAGAATTGACCCTGCACAGTTGTTTAACTACTTTGTCTAATAATATTGTGGGGCAAATGATTTAAGTCTGAGTTTTGTGATGTGAGTTATTTAGTGAAGAAAAAAGGTGGAGATTTTAAACTTCAAGTATTAACATGCAATATGAATCTTGATGGATTTTTCCCAGTTAGGGTCCCAACGGGAAACCAATGACACACTTAAATTTGGATCACTTGAAGAGAGTTTCTTCTCAAAGAGGCTATTTACAAAGTAGATTGTCAGTATTGGTGAAATATAATAGAAACTCAAAAGTTAGTGTAGGAACTAGGGATTAGAAGCACCATAGTGGTTGACACACTTAGAGAATATTATCAGAACTGGAAAGGAAGTGTTATTTGGAGCAGATCACTGTAAGGGGAACAATGACTTTGACATAGCCAGCCAAAGAATAACCCACTGGGGAGAAGTCACTGGGATAAATATCTTGATCTCTTCTCCCTTCCTCTGGTCTTCTGCCATGACTCTCCACCGGCCAAACCCAGCTGGAAGCCAAAGGGAAAGGAATGCATTCATACACTGTCAGCCTCCCTGGGAGAAGAGGAAGATAGAAAAGGGTAGAGAGTGGATCCCAGGAGCAAATGGAAGGACCCCAGTGAATGAATCCCCCATTCACTTGACAAGAAGTGATGAGGAAGAGCCATCAACATCGCTCCCCCTTCTTGCTGCAAGGTTTCAGAATGAAGCTATTCTTGAGCTGGAAAAGAGGAAATGATATGTGTTTAAACTCAGAGTTGAAGTTTAGATTAACGTCTTAGGCTGGAAATTCTAATTTCTGCTTCAAGTTGGTGTTTATAACTTCAATTGTCATTCTATGATTCCAGAGTGGCCAAAAAAATCTAAGGACCCTGCAGTTTTTTTTTCATCCAGGAGCAAAGATGACTTTACTGTGTGTATGTGTTTGTGTGTTTGTGTGTGTGTGTGTGTGTGTGCGTGTGTATAAAGGAACAGCAGGAACCAAAAGTTACACTTGGACTAGGTCAAAGGATTGTGCTTATCTGGCATACCACTTACATAATCTTTTTACATAATTTAAAAGGGAATGAAACTGAATTTCAGAGCGCTTGCTTACATGCCCCGACTCAATAAGTCATTTCACACCCAAATCCAAACTAGTAATATGGATTGAGACAGCTATAGAATATGCAGCTTTAGGCTTACATGGCACTAGGGCAAATTTCAAACAAGGTCAAGACGTTGGTTGGCTATCTTTGTTCCTTCCCTTGCTGAAGACATTACCCTGAGGGGGCACAGTGTATGAGGAGTGGGGGTCTCACTGGCCAGGCCAGCCTTCCTTGTTGCGATGATTTATACCTCTGTTCTTAGGTTTAGACCTTTGCTTTTTGATTCAGAAACTCATTTTCATCTGCTCACCAAAGAATAGTCAGGTCCTGATAAGCTGATGAATTTGCCAAACTCACAATAGATTTACTGGTAAATCAAAACATCCATTGGTTTACTGTGAGAAATATTAGTGTCAGAAAGAAAAGAAAGAAAAATGTCAACTGGTCAACATTCTATGAATGAATTATTTAGAGACAGAATATATTTTCAAGGACATAACAAAGTATACATTCTATTGATAATGGGTCAAAGGCATAAACTTTACAACTAAATAACAACATGTGATATTAATAAATTGCTTTATTGACAATATGCCCTGCATTTTTATAAACTACTGGTTGCTTTTCATATGTCTATACCACAATGTGGTATCATAAAATTCTGATTAGCCAGAACTGAATAAAAACCCTTCTTTGAAAAGAATTTATTTCGATACATATGCTAATTACCAACTTATTTCTTCTTTGCTCCAAATCTGTCCTTCACTGCTCTGCTTTGTGATGCTAAAGCTGGACCTGGAACAATTTCTTCCCTGCAGCTGGCACCACACATTATCAGGAAAGGGCACTGGAGGGCCACTGCAGGAAGAAAGTTCTTCTCTTCTCTGTCCTAGTGTGGTTTCTTTCTCCTGTGGTACATGGCAGCCAGTGAATGCCGGAATCCCGACTGCATTCAGTGGTCCAGCAAGTCTCACAGGTGAGCACCCCAGTAGGTGATTTCTTGCTTCCAGGCCACGACTAACCGCACCTCAGTGAATTTTCTACCTCCAAAGTATAACAGTGACACCTCCAGTGAGGTAAGGATATCAGCCTTAGGGGAAAAGGGGTCACTCCAAATTTGTTCCTTCTGTGGGTACTTGGCCTTAGCCCAAGGACAAGCATTCTCAGTGGGGGTGAAAATTGGTTCTTGGGGGGATGAAATAATCTTAGGTATTATAATAGTTTGTGGCCTCCCCAAGGACCACAGTAGATAAACAGATATACAGTGTATTTGTAGTACTAAAATTTCAAGGAAAGATAGGAATAAGGGGTGAGGGATATCTTAAAAACCTCCCTAGGGGAGCACTTAAAAAAAAGTTGAGTAGCTGCTCCCCATGCCCACTAATTCTATATTCATTAGAATTTGCTTTACTCCTTAATACGTAAACCCATTTTTAGTTACTGTACTTTATATTTAACTTTCCCCATTCAAATTACTATGTGGTTTTTGTCTTCTGACTGGAACTTCACTGATACAATGCATGTGACTTCTATGAATAAAAGACAAATAATGACTGAAAATATGCTCAAATCTAAAAATATTCTAAGACATTTCCCAGGACCTATAGTGATCAGTCTGTAGTTACTCACACCCTGTGCCCCGTGGGGATATATGCTCAGGATGATGACTCTTAGCACCATCACAGATGCTCAATAGTCAAAAACTTGGTAAACTTAGTAAAACAGAAGACTGACAGAAACAGGCGTTGAAACTTTGCAGGTTTTCTGGGAAGCCTGTAACTCACATAATGCATATATGGACACTGAACACATTTTCCATTGATAACAATTTTATTAAGTGCCAAACTCTATAATAATATTATTATAACAAATAATAACAACAAACATCTATTGGGTACTTACTATGTACAATACTATTTTAAGCTCTGTTACTCTAGTAGGTGGAGAATGAATAAGAAAAAGTCAAGAAGCAAGCAAGGCAGCCAGTTGGGAGGCTACTGTAGAGTGCAGGATGAGAGGGTGATGGTAGAGAGATCGCAGTGTGCTGCTGACTTTCTGATGCCCAGAACAGAAAGGGTTCCCTAGTTCTTCAGTGACCAGGTTAACACCAGAGGCATCATTTGAATCATTCCAGAGAAACATGACTTAGAGATGGAAATAGAATTTTTTTTATTCATTTGTAAAGTCCCTACAGTGTAGCCAGTATTGTATTACATGATGATAGGGGTACATAATGATAATAATCAGTTTTATCATCTTATGAATTATTATAAAACTATAAGATGATGATGTTAGTAAAAGAATATGTAGAATGTACTTGAGACTGTAAGATGGTGAAGAACCTTGTAAATCAGACCCAAAAAAGCACAAGCCAGAAGACAAAATTTTAACAGACTTGCCTGCTTCTGTTCAAGGTAGGCCATCATAGGCAAACTTATACAGAGAGAGGTCAGACTGAAAGGAAATATTTAGAAAACATGTCAAACCAACAAGGAATTAAAACCTAGCATATTAAAGGAGCGCTTACAAATCAAATAAAGTGCCCAATAGAAACTGTGAAAGAAAAAAGAGCTCATACAACTCAACAAATAATCACATCCAAAAAATGGACAGAAGTGCTAAATACATTTCTTAAAAAAAAAAAAAAAGACATACAGGTGGTCGACAGGCACAGGAAAAAATCACCACCTATCAGGGAAATGCAAATTAAAACCATAGTGAGATACCATCTCACACCTGTGAGAATGACCCATGTCAAAAAGACCAGAAACAGCAAGTGTCAGAGAGAAAAAGGAACTCTCATACAGTGTTGGTGGGAATAAAGACTTGGCTAGTCCCTGTGGAAAACAGTATGGAGGTTTCTTAAAATATTTAAAATACAGGGCCTCCCTGGTAGCTCAACAAGTTAAGTGTAGCACTATGAAGCTATCTGCAGCCACTGCAGCATGAGTTCGATCCCTGGCCAGGGAGATTCCCACATGGCGCAGCAGACCTCTCCTGTCTCACCCTCTGCTCCCCTCAGCAGTGCATTTCGGTCAATCTGCCTGTTCTGCTCCATGCTCTGTCTCTGGCGTCACCTCACACACGCCCCCCGCCCCCACCTCTGGCCTACATCCCAGCTTGTATCATAAACAAATAAATCTTTTTTAAAATATATTAAAAATAGATCTGCTATATGACCCTGCATTTCCATCTCTAGGTATCTACCTGAAAGATTCAAAAACACTAATTCTAAGGGATAGATGCACACTTATGTTCACTGCAGCATTATTTACAATAGCCAAGTTATGGAAGCAAATAAGTGCTGAAGGACAGATGAGTGTATTAAAAGGAAGTGGTAGAAGTAAGCAATGGAATAGTACTCAGTTAAAAAACAAAGAGGAACTCTTGCCTTGTGCAACAACATGGATGGAACTGGAGGGGATGGAACCACTAAGAGAAATTTGTCAGGAGAAAGACAAATATCACATGGCTTCACTGATAGATGGAATATAAGAAAATAAAAAAAAAAGGAGACCACCAAAATCAGTCTAATAATGAACACTAGAACTCTGTCTGCAGAATCAAGAAGGGGAGAGGAGGGTGGAGAGCAAATCGTGGCTGGTGCCAAGTGGACCATGGTGGAGGCCTACAGGTGCCGGGATGCTGGGTTAGCGTAGCGGCACGCACCTGTGGAGGCGTGACCCTTGGCCACTGGCTCGCGTACAGTGTTGCAAACTGATGTTACCTCTATTAAAAAATAAAGAAAAGAAAGCACAGAGATGGGGTGGTTCTAGCTAAAACTGAATTTCACAAGGAAGTACATAGATGGGCCTAGCAGAAGTTTCAGAAAGCTGATTCAAGTTTAGTCAAGTAAAGAATATTTTTCCAGTGACAGAGTATTCCTAGCCAAGTCTCAGAAATGGAAACTCAAATGGTTAAGAAGGGTTGAAGATAAATTCATTGTCATTAATAAACAGAAAAATGCATATGAAGACTATTTGAGACACTACAACACACCCAACGTATCTGTAAAAATTAGAAAGTTGGACGATTTGGCAGTCTTAGCAAAGATATACGTGGGTGCTGTTGGTAGGACTGTAAATAAATACAAATATTCTAGAGAGCACTTTAGCAGTATTTGAGTGAGTGTGTGTGTGTGTGTGTGTGTGTGTGTGTGTGTGTGCGCACATACTCACATGCACATGTACAACCTATGATTCAGGAATGGCTCCACATACAGGTTCCTAAGGAGACACATATGGCGATGTTGATTGCAGAGTTGTTTGTGGCACAAGGGAATTAGAGGCAGTCTCGGTGTATATCACTAGAGAATAGATTATGTTAACACTATCAGACTCCTAATACAGAAACTTAGTAGCAGAAATTAGCTGTATGAGCACAATGGAACATGAAAAGAACTTAAAAATAGCATCGTGAAAAAAAACAAGAAACACTAAGTCATTGAATAACACAAAATTAAAGCACATATGTTCATAAATAACATTATATCAAAAAACAACGTGAGGACACATGCATATCCAAGTACACATTAAATGCACTGGCATGGCTTCCCCATAGAGTGGCATGACAGGGGGATAGTACAATGAAACAGGAAAATAATAAAGTAAAATGAAACAAGAAAATGCCTCACATAGACGATCATGCATGAACTGAGGGAGTGATTAATTCAAGTCTTTGTACTTGATGTCCAAAAGATAAAAGAGAAAGATTTTTTCTTAAAAAACCTTTATCTTGAAGGTTTTTCATCCCACAAAAGAGATGTGATGCTTGCTTCCTGCGAGAATCCCTATAAACGGCTGTGTGAGTAGCTCATCTCTCTATCCCGTCCTTCCAGGTCTCTGGGGACACTTGAGCAAAACACACATCCATGAAAAGCAAGAGAGTGGGGATAAAACAGAGTGGAGGACACACTTGTAAACTGAAGTCTATGACCAAACCCTAAAAGCAGCCTTATTTATGAAACTGAAAGTATAGAGTGAGACCAAAAGTGAACATGTTTTTTGATATAATGTTATTTATGAACATATGTGCTTTAATTTTGTGTTATTCAATGACTTACTTGGCTATTTCCACTAAAAGAAAAAATATTTGCAATATTTTCTAACTATGACATGCAGAATAAAGGAGACTAACAGCCAGCCCCAAGTCATCTGCAAAGAGAATTTAGTTGGCAGAGGTGGATTACTTGGCACCATTAGGCAATCTAAGATGCATATATGTGTGTATATAAACTTTTCTCTAAAGTCAGTGGATCTCAGGATTCTGTTTGCTTCAGAATGCCTTCAGTCAAACAGGAAATACAAAGAAGCCTGGTTTGATTCCAGTACCCTTCCTTTTTAAGGCTGCCAGGTCTGTCCTTGTGCAGAAAGTGAGAGCAAATAAAGCTGAATATTTCTCTGTTTCTGAGAAGGGCTTGTCTCCCAAGTCCTTGCAGCTGCATTCACCACCTGTGGAATGAATCTGTTGCCCTTTATCAGTTCATTCTTTCTCAACTCCAACTGCCTGCCTACACAGATGATTGCTGGGAATTCACATGGCTGTTGTCTTCCTTAGCTTTAGCCACCTCTTGTAAATTACACTCAAAGTTGGCAAGAACTGCTTTTAAATGGAAGCTTGAGAGGTGGCGAAGTGAGGAAATGAGTGAATCTTGAGTCTTTGGTGCTATGTTATCACTTTAACCTTCCTGAGTTGTTCTTTTGTATTTAAAAATTCCTTTATTTGGCCATTAAAGCAAATAATTCTGTATTCAGTCAGGATATTTAGATATTTGAAAACATTTTGGTCACCTTTCATTTGGCTGTCATTTCATAGTGGACTACCTACAGGCCTAACTAAAAGATATTTCAACATATCCTTTAGCAATAGACCAAATGTTCTTAAAGAAATGTATCTTTAACATGTATATAAACTTAAAACATAAAATTTAAAGTACATAAAGATATAGTACCAAAGTACAGCTGTCACACCATCTTAGGGTTTTATAAAGAAAAAAGTCTTAGCAATTGCTGATCAGTTCTCAGTTTCTTTTCTTTTCTTTTTTTTTAAAAAGATTTATTTATTTATGCATACAGGAGCTGTGGTGTAGGTCAGAGGTGGGGGTGGTGAGATTCACCAGAGACAGAGTGGGGAGCAGAACAGGCAGATCTACTGAAATACACTGCTGAGGGGAGCAGCAGCCGAGGCAGGAGAGGTCTGCTGTGCCATGTGGGAAGCTCCCTGGCCAGGGATCAAACTTGAACTCTTGGCTGAGGCTAGATAGTGCTGAGACTTAAACCCTTGTGCCACCAGGAAGGCCCAGTTTCTTCATATTTTTCTGCCTTTCTTGCCGCATGCTCAGAAATGTGGCTCCTACATAATTACTCTTACCAGGGAAGGACAAACATCTACACTGTGGTTTGAAAAGAACCCCTATTTCTTTTCCCAATCATGTTCATCAGTTTTGAGAGCCCATTTGGTGCTAATTGATAATAAAATAGTGTGGCTCACAGGCTTCTCCCTGTTTCACCTTGAACTAGCTGACATTGTCCACAGGACCAAAACAACTAGTCCCTATCTGCAGAGAAACATTGATTATATTTAGTGTCTTTTTAACCTTATAATTCAATCCCACAATTCCTCTGGTTTTGATTAAAGTATTTAGCACTCATTTAAAATTTTTTTAATTTGTTTATTAGTATTAAAGTATATGCTGTATTATAAAAAATCTAAAATATTGTAATCAATTAATAATTTTAGAACCTGGCTTTGATTTTTAAAATTTCATCACACGTATGTATGTAGAAAGTTACAAAATAGAGCTAAGCACAAAGAAAAAAAATTCATATTCTCACCACCTAAGGAAAACAGTCTTTTCTGATATATACTTGCATTCTTTATCTTTACCTTAAATAAGAATATTTTACTTTGAATTTTTCACCTAAATAAGATTTGTTTCTACAAAGGTGAGCTTCTGAGAAACTAACTTCCTTTGTGCAGACAGCAGATTCTGCTCTAGGGGGAAGGAAGTGGCTCACTTCCTGGCTGACAGGGGATCATTGTTTCTCTATCAGAATTGGCGTAAAGCCTTCCTTCAGCCAGAAAGACAACTATGTGACAGAGAATCCAATGTTGGGGCGGGTTGGGGGGGGGGGCCTGCCTTAGGAGAAAGTGACTTTAAAGCAAATTTTACTCACATACAGAGTGTGCAAGACCTTTTCCATACCTTCTAATTTTTAAACTCAGAAAAACATGGGCTTGAATCCCAACTCTTCCTTATAAGCCAGGTAAGCCGGGAACAGTTATGAAACCCCTCTCTGCCAGTCTCCTCATCTGTATAAAGACAATAATAGTACCAACCTCACAGGGTTCTTACAAAGACTGATGGATTATTACCATAGAGCCCTTTGTGCTTGTCCTGCAGTTAAGATTTCAACAAATGTGGGCAGCCATTACCGCCATGAGGGTGAGGGTTGTAGATTGCCATGAGGATTATAGGAAACACTTGACTTTGAAACTCCTGCTATTGGAGGAAAGAATGTCCTGAACAAACTCTCAAAACACAGGTATTATGGACTCCACTCCCACCTGAGACCAAAGAGATCCAGGACACCAAGGACTGCAAATCCCTTAATGTCATCACCACTGAAGAGAGGATTGCTGGGAACTGAAGGTGGAGTTAAGCAGCCAAGCTTGGTATATAACCAAACATGTGGGCCTTGGGGGTCCTTGGTTTTCCACGAGCTTTCAGCATACTATTGGGATTCTAGCTCAGTAGAACTGGTAGGATACATTTACCAGTTTATCTCTCTCTCTCTCCCTGAGTCATTCCTTTCTTCATTCCCCCTTTTTGTAAAATAAAACCTTTATTAACTTTTTTTGTATGTGCCTGCAGTTGAGTTTCATTATAAGTTCTTTTGATGCGCCTGGTGGAGGACCCACAGTCAGATCAACCCATTTCACATTGGGTGAACACTGCCATGCTTAGGAATTATTTTTACAATAATTAGTTTTACAGGGGGGTGTTCTTAACTACTCATCTTTTCACTTGGCAGTGCTCGCTGTTATTTTCCTCTTGTCTAGGGCTAATTTAGTAGAACTTTGAGATTATAGAAACAGTCATTTCTGTGCTGTTTAATATGGTAACCACTAGCCACATATGGCTATTGAGTTCTTAAAATGTGGCTGGTGCAACTGAGGAATTGAATTTTTGGTTATGCTTTTATTTGATTATAAATCATTTAGTCACAGCTAGAACCTTGCTTTCTATCTGCTCCTACCCCTATATCATAACTCCAAATGCCATTAGCACAAAACAAATCCATCTGTAAGGATTTTAGTAAATGTCTCCTTGTTCACAGTAGGTTTTGAACAACATTATTTTCTTCCTAGTACCTTGTTGCTAAATTATAAAATACAATCCTACCATTAAGAAGTAGAAACAAACTGGATATATTTCCAATGTCAAGTTTCTCTGCCAAGTCTGGCTTTCCACTAAGCATTTTGCAAACTTGAATGTGAATAATAACCTTTTCAGAACACATTTGGCAGATTAGTTTAAAAGCCTGCATTACAGATGGGAAATGAAAAGGGAATATTTTGCTATCAAATGTCTTCCCTCATAATACACAGTCGGGTAATTCTTGATGTGCTCCAATTCTGTGTCTTTGGGTCAGTTCTGTAGCTCTGTGGGTTCTCGCTCAGAGCGCCTTTCTGAGCCTCAGACTAATGCTTTCACCCCCTGATACCTGTTCAGTTGAGTCTGGAACTGGACCAGGTACCCTGAGCGCAGTCTGGGTAACTCCAAGTCAGAAGCTATGGGACTGGGTCCTGTAAGGGAGCCCACACCTCCTTTTCCAAGATAAAGGGATCTGCTCCTCTTCCTTCTGTTATAAAGCAAATCTTAACTGCAGATCCTAGATAAATCACTTGACACTTACAACACAAACTATAAAATCAAAAACAACGGTACATTTAGGTAAGCCAAGTCCTTTCTTCTCTCCCGGGGAAAGACTGCCACCTGCTGTAATATGTTAGCATTGGACTTCTCTAAGATCACTGAACAACCACTTCATCCATACAAAATGAGTAAGTATGACCTCACCTTCCCCCACCTCTACTCAGGAATATAAAGAGGAGGGCATTCTCTAGGGACTCCTCATAAATTTTTACTAAAGGGCAAGGAAGCAAAAGCATCCATATGAATGGTGCCCAGAAGGAACTGGCATCACCCTGACTCTAACATCACTATTTCTTCACCATGCAGTAGCTCTGTTTTTCAAATTAGCTCACATAATCTTCATAAAATAGATACTGTAAAGAGACTTATTACTTCTTCAATCTTTCAAATTCTGTGTATCTTTACCTGGCAAAAGTAAAGGTAGGAAGAGGATAAATAGGGATAGGCGAAAGACTAAAAATGACAGCTTTCAGGGAAATATCCCTGACCTATATACTCTAACTTTCTGCAAAAATTCCCAAAACTCCCTTACTTTGATGCCATTCATCACCCACCAGCTGTTATGGTTGACCTACACACACACACACACACACACACACACACACACACACACACACACACACCATTTAGGGGCATGTTTTGTTTGCCATTATCTTTCCATTCAGCATATCCACCTCCTTCCCTAAACTATGCCTTTGTATTTGGGATTACCAAACTTAAAGAATCAATTAGGGGTGCCCATGTTGAGTAAACTCAAATATAAACAAACTGACATTTTCTAACTAAAATCAAATATCAAAAAAATGTATAAGAAAAATAGGACCAAGAACCTATAACTTCTAAGCAAAATTAGCTGAAAGAAGAATACTTTGCTCTCTGCTTTTAGCACTGTAGAGTCTATGGCATGATATAGCTGTAAATGTCTGCATAACATTTGCCAACCTTGTCAGGAAATTGTGTTATTTTCCTCACTGTAAATCACCAGAGAACTCTAGATTACCATCTGACATCTTCTTTCTGCATTTACAGGCAGGAAGAAGCTGGTTACTGAAGCAGAATAGGACAGACATGTTTTTGTTAGTGTGAGAAAAGGGCAAAAATAAGTTGCGTCAACAACCAAAGAAATGAACCCTTATAGTATCTGATGCGTATGTTTGGTTTTTCAAATAACTTCCCTTCTGCATCTCCCTCAAACAACATCTGTAAGACAATATTTTATTTACTGTAATACCATAACACTACTAAATATTTAAATACCTACCTCCCTTTTATTTCATTTTTCTGCATTTAGAGATTTTTTAATTTGCATTCATTTTTCACACAAATTTGTACTCTGCACAGCATTTTTAATGTCTTAAACTATTCCTTTGAGTTGTTATATCAAAATTTACATAATTATTCCCCAATTGTTGAGGATTTAGTTTCCAAGTTTTTCATTTTAGTTAATATTTACATAAATATCTTTGTGGAAAGTGTTTTTTTTTCCTTCTAAGTTAATTCATAGCAAGCTGCAGTATCCGGAGCACAAGAGAAATGAGACACAGGTGCAGCATCCATTACAAGGAGAATGTTACAACTAACATTCCTTGTACAAGTAAATTATTTATAATAAATTATTGGGAATGCGTGTATCGAGTCAAACATTAAAACAATCCTAATGCAAACACACTATCTCTTGAAACAGGTCATTAAATAGCTTTACAAAAGAATTTTACTTATTTGCATTGTCATCACATAAGCTATTAAGCACATCATTTCCATCAATACATCTTTTAAAATCTTGTTAATTAACGAAAGGCCAAGTCATGACAGTAATTGCTGAAATTAAAGGACATGGGAAGTCTGAATCAATATAGAGTGTGGGTCACATTTTTAATTGTTTTTAAAGTCTACAGTTTAATTTTTTTTATTTCTTCAAGTTCCCATTCTATCTTTCAGGGCAGAACATATAATGGGATCTGTAAACCTCCCAGATGTTATCATCTTAGGTAATTTAGATTAACTGATTTTAGTATAAAAGGACTAAAGTGGGACAGAATTTGCTAGAAGGTAAAGTATGGACTTGAAGAGAGGACAGGAGGTGATGGAACTTGCCACGCAGAAGTAGGTTCCTAGGCCAGCTGCATCAGCATAACCTGGGATGTTAGAAATGCATCCCTTGTTAGAAATGCAGAAGCCAGATCTACTGAATCCAAATCTGCATTTCAACAAGAGCGCCAGTGATTCTCATACACATTAAGTTGAAGAAGCAGTGCTCTTGACAGTGAAAATTGCTGCTGCCAGTTGTCTATGGGCTTTAGAAGAAAGAGAGCCCACCATGAATATTAAGAACATGAAACTAAAGACAGCAAAGAGCCTTCTGTAATTTTAATTTGAGTGGTTCTTTCTTTTGAAAACATTCTCAATTGTACAGCCTGGCTTCTAAAGAAATAAAATATATTAAGGAGAGCTTTAAATATTTCCTGTCTCAGAGCAACTGAGACCCATCCCTTTTTCGAGTCCAGATTTTATTTAAATCATCCTAAAAAACAATGGATTATAGAATTTCTAAAATCCTCTAAAGATGACTTTTCAATACTCTTTGCTAAAATTCTTTGACACCACTTAAGATAACTTGTTTCTCTATGAGATTTAAATTACTTGAAAGAAATTTTGTTTACTTAATACCGAGATAATCTGAGCTAATTCTTTGATCCACTTGCATCAGAATCAACTGTTCTTGGGTGACTACTAAAAAATGCAAACATTTGGCTTTACCTCAGTCCTCTGAATCAGAATCTCTGGGGGTGAGGCTTAGGAATGCATCTGAAATAAGTTTACCAGTTGATTCTAAGGCACAAATAAGTTTGAGAAGTACTATCTTTCACGTTTTTGCAGAAAACTGAACACCCAAGCAGTGGTTTTTAACCTTGATGAATAATAGAATCAAGCACTTGGAAAACCTTAAAGAAACATTGATGTTTGGGTCCCATTCCCAAAGATGTTTATCTAATTGGCCTGAGATATATTGGATATATTACTTTAGTAAATACTTATCTCATTTTACTTATCATTCACTTTTGTGGAAAGAGAAATGGCTAGAAATTATAATATATAGAATCATGAGTGACAAAGGACTTGCCAACTAGGTAGGACCTGAAGAAGATTGATGGGCAAAGCAGGGATGAGGAGGGCTAAAGAGGAATGACTATGAGAGTGGATATGAAAATTCAGCGTTAACACCTACCAGTGACATCTACAACAGAAGAGGCACCAAACAACCAGGAAACAAAATGACTGTGGTAGAGTTGAGTTAGCCTCCATCACCAGCTCCTAGGGCTAAGAAAATATGCACATAAGCAGAGCAATGGTGGCAAGCTGGAAGCTATGCTCCAAAGCATAGGCTTTCTGTGGGGCCAGCTGAAGGTTGAAACTGTATTGCAAAACAATTTCTCCTTCTTCCTAAACCTGCCTCTTTCCATTCCCTTCTGCAGAGTATCTTCTAATAAATTTCCTGCGTTATGATCTTCTCGGAGTCTATTTCCCAGAAAATATAACTTGCAACAACTGAACACACAGTGTTGATGACAATGTGGAATAACTGTAATTCTTAAACACTGCTTTTGGGAGTGTAGGTTGGTATAAACATTTTAGAAAACTGAAAAAACTATTAATACTTAATATAAGTAGGCCCTATGATCCATTGACCGTACTCCTAGGTCTATACACAAGAGAAATGCAGCTACATGAGCAACAGGAGGCTTGTACAAGAATGATAATTTTAACACTATTTGCAATAAATGAAAATTGGAAACAACTTAGAGATCAATAGAATGATTTAAAAAAAAACCTAGGGAATTTTCACACAATGAAATACTTTACAGTGATGAGAATGAACAAACTACTGCTAGACATGACATCAGTGAAAAATATAAGCATAATGTTGAATGAAGTACATTAGACACCAGCAAGATGTTACTTCTTTTTTTTTTAAGATTTATTTATTTATACATACAAGCTGGGGTACAGGCCAGAGGCGTGGGGCAGCGAGAGGGTTCACCACAGACAGAGTGGGGAGCAGAACAGGCAGATCAGAAATACACTGCTGAGGGGAGTAGCGGGCGAGGCAGGAGAGGTCTGCCATGCCATGTGGGATTCTCCCCGGCTGGGCGTCGAACTCGCGTCGCTGCTGCTGACAGCTCCACAGTGCAGCGCTCAACCACTGCGCCACCAGGGAGGCCCAAGATGTTACTTCTTATATAGGTAAAGCTTGTAATATAATTTTATGTGTTTAAAGGGAAAATAGGCAAAATTAATTCAAGCTGTTATTGGTTAACTTTGGGCGGTAGGGAAATGATGGGGCTCAGGACATAATACCCCCAAATATGGTACTTTGGCATATTGAATATTTTAAGTTAAAGGAATTTGAGAAAGCAACCTATAAAGGTTACTCTGACTCCCCCTTCCAGCTTCTTCTGAAATAGGTCATGAAACTCTCATGTAAGAGGTGCCCTCCCTGCACCTGGAGGAAATAAGCAACTTTATCTCTGAGGACAAGGGGTACCCAAGAAGAATTCTTACAAACAGATCTTGCTGACTTTTCCCCAGTTTATTACAGTTACTTCATACTCCTTAGCCAATCATTCCTCTATGACTATTGTTCCTCAAATATAGATTAAAAATACACAGGCATAGGCATTCTTCAGCTTCCATGAAAACTCCCATGTCTTGTGCAACTACTTAGTCAGTTTAATTTTCAAACTCAGTCGGGACACCAAAAGGGTTGAAATAAACTTTTCCTCCCCTACAGTAATGACCAGGAATAGACAAAAAAGAACCTCTGTAGTATTAGTGATGTTCTATTGTCTTTTTTTCTTTTTTCTTTCTTTCTTTTTTTGTTTTTTGTTTTACTGTTCCCATGTTTTATTTTTCATAGTTATTTAGCGATGAATAGCCGATGGATGTTCCATTTCTTTTTTTTTAAAGATTTATTTATTTTTGTTTTTTTTTAAGATTTATTTATTTATACATACAAGCTGGGGTACAGTCCAGAGGCGTGGGGTGGCGAGAGGGTTCACCAGAGACAGAGGGGGGAGCAGAACAGGCAGATCAGAAATACACTGCTGAGGGGAGCAGCGGGCGAGGCAGGAGATGTCTGCTGCACCCTGTGGGATTCTCCCCGGCTGGGCATCGAACTCGCACTGCGCGCTGCCCACAGCTCCACAGTGCAGTGTTCAACCGCTGCGCCACCAGGGAGACCCAAGATTTATTTATTTTTGCATACAAGCTGGGGTGCAGGCTAGAGGTGTGGGGCAGTGAGAGGGTTCACCAGAGACAGTGGGGAGCAGAACAGGCAGATCGACTGAAATACACTGCTGAGGGGAGCAGCAGGCCAGGAGAGGTCTGCTGCGCCATGTGGGAATCTCCCTTGCCAGGCATGGAACTTGCACCACAGCTGCCGACAGCTCCACAGCGTTGCCCATTGCGCCAGAGAGGCCCTGGATGTTCTATTTCTTGATATAAAATATGGTTACATGAGTGTTCTCATTTTGTGAAAACTAATTGAGCCTTATTTTTTGAGAAATATAGTAATGTGTTCATGAGTGAAATAATATACCTAGGATCTTTTTTTAAAGAAAAGTTCATGAAATTAATTATGTATGGCATAGAGGAAGCAAAAACATAAATGTTAAATTTTGTTATGCTATGTGATAGATACATGAAAATTCATTATTCAATTTTCTCTACTTTGGTGTGTTTGAATACTTTCATTTTTTTATTTTTTTTTTTTAAGATTTATTTTTTATTTATACATACAAGCTGGGGTACAAGCCAGAGCCGTGGGACGGCGAGAGGGTTCACCAGAGACAGAGTGGGTAGCAGAACAGGCAGATCAGAACTACACTGCTGAGGGGAGCAGAGGGCGAGGCAGGAGAGGTCTGCCGCACCATGTGGGATTCTCCCCGGCCGGGCGTCGAACTCGCGTCGCCGCTGCCAACAGCTCCACAGCACAGCACTTAACCACTGCGCCACGGGAAGGCCCTGAATACTTTTATAATAAAAAGTTTTTTTTAAGTCATGGATGAAGATTTAATCTTAGGTGGAGAAAACTATAAAACCCCAAATTCATAAATGAAAGCAAAGATGATGGCTTCAACATGTGTTCCAGCCCCCTTCTTCCCTTCCTTCCATTGTAAAGTCAATAAAGTAAAATGGTGGCATTGAGAACCCTCCGGGCACTGAGCCTATCTGTATGACCTATGCTGGTACTGAGGTATAGGTATACTTCACACATTATAGTTACCTACTTAAGCCATACAAATCAAAGTAACAATAAGGCATTATCTATTTTTCATCTATTAGGTTGATAAAGATTAAAAAGTTTGTTAATACCAAGTGTTGTTGCCAGTTTGAGTACAGTTGTTCTCCTATACTATCGATGGTAATATAAGTTCACATAAAATCTCTTGGAAGGGTAATTTGGAAATATCTATCAAAATTCCCTAAAAGCAAAAGCAATACTTGACTGATAGGAGTGGAAACAGAAAGGAGGCAGTGGTATGAGTGTGAGTAGAGTCAATTTTGATTGATTAGATACTGGCAAAATATGGAAGAAAGCATCTAAAATTATTAGAAATAGAGAGTCAGGAAGAGACACTAGTTTGGGCAAACAGAAATACTTTCCTTTGGGATATATTATGCTTTCTGACACTTCACAATGAAGGCAATTTTCACAGTCATCTAGACTACAGTCTAGATGTGAAACATAAGCCCAGATAGAAGATTAATGATTTCATTAAGTATTAACCTAGGAATTCAGCAGGAAGGAAATGGAGAATGACATTTAGCTTCAACTATAAGTATTTCAAATAGTAGGAACATTTTTTCCTACTCAACTGGCAAAAATTAAAAAAAAAAAAAACACAGCCTAGATTGGTAGAGATGTAGAGAAGTGGATATTTGTCATATATGCTGGTAGCTGTGTAAGTACCTACAACTTCTGGTAGATAATTTTAGAGTAGCAAGATCTAAAAAATGTTAGGTTTTTGAGTCATCAATTCCAATTCTATTTGAAGAGTATTTAAATAATTGTATTTATTTTTTATCATGGTGATATATGTACATGGTACAAAAAATCATTTTAAAATATTTATGTGGGGATACAGTTGGACCTCTGTACTACCTCTTATCCATACCACTCTTAAGAGTAGCCAGGAGCTACTATTTCATCTGTTGTTTATCTCTTTGTGTTTAAGTAATTTGCTCATTCAGCGATTTCTTGATTTATAAATTTAAGACATTGACTATTGGCATCCTGTTATGATAGTTGAGGATTTAGCTCTTTTTCTCAACTTCTACTTTCAACTTTCCTTCCCCACTACTCCTGCCATAATTTTAACATAATCTTTAAATGTCACATAGCAGAAGTTTTAGGCAAAAAAAAAAAATGTTACAAGGAAAACTTTTTCTTACTAATTCAGCAGTCAATATTTACAAATTCCAGTATGTGCAAAAAAATTTTTCTGGGGCTGTTTGTTTCTCCATCAGAGTGTCCTCTCTTGCCTATCTTAAGCAATTTGTGAACAAGATGTAGACCGGAGCTCAGTAATACTGAGTTATTACTTACTGATCTTGCTTATATATTTAGGTTGATGCAACCAAGAAAATTCAGGTCACATGTCTGCATCTACTTAAGAAAATATTCTGGGAGCACATATATCAAAATTGAACTATAGTTATCACCTTATATGGTTTACTGGTGATTTAAATTTTCTTTTCTGCATTTTCTAATTTTGTAAAAAATAATTATATGATTTAAAGAATTATGTAAATAAAAGCAAACCATAAGAAACAAACAATGGAATTTCAAAAATGGACAAAAGAAATACAAGAAATACAAATTAAAACCACAGTGCTATTCCACTACACACTCACTAGAATGGCTTTTAAAAAAAAATTCAGAATAACAAGTGAGGAACAATTCTTACAGATTATTGATAGGTTGATGGGGATGAAAAATGGTGTAGCAATTTTAAAAAATAGTTTGATGGTTTTTGTGAAGTTGCACACTAACCATATGATCAAGCAATTATACTCCTAGATATTTAACTCAAAAGAAATGAAAGTGTATACTCAAACAAAAACATGTATATGAATATTTATATCAGATTTAATCACAATAGCTAACTAACTTGCAAATATCCTTCAATTATAGTACTGTCATGACATAGAATACTACTCAGCAATTTAAAAAAATGAGTTATTGATACCTTAACAATATGGATGACTCTCAAATGCAAATGGATTGCTAAGTGAAATATGCCAGACTCAAAAGGTCATATGTTATCTGAATCCATTTATGTGACATTCTGGAAAAGGCAAAACTATAGGATTAGAGAACAAATCCATGGTTGCAGGCCTTGGAATGAGTGAGGAACTAACAAAGGTACAGCATAAAGGAAATTTTTGAGTGATGGCACTGTCCTGTCTCTTAATTATGTGACTATGTATTTGTCAAAACTTAAAGTGCTGTGCATTTAAAAAGTCCTTTTTACTGTATGTAAATAAATTCTATTTTTTAAAAAATCAAACTTATCCCGTGTTAAAATCACCACTTAGAAAATACTTAAATTAGGAGGAACTAAGGATTTCAAAAAGACTCTGTGTAATTCCCTTAAAGGCACTTCTGGTATTAAAATTCTGGAACATAGCTATTGTATGGCAATGCTTAGTTCATGAAGTCATAAGAAATGCATCTTGCCTTTGAAAAGTGAGACATTGGTCAAAAAGAATCTGATTAAGTTAAAGTAACATCAATACAACTGCACTCCTTTTGTTCCACTTATTAAATAAATATTTAATCGTTGTTTACAAAGAATTGTTGATTGCTTTCTATATATAAGAAAGAAACAATTAAGTAGAGAATACAGAGAGAAATCATGAACGTTAGGCTTAAGGCCTAGTAAGGGAAATAAGCCACATAGTCAAACCGATATTAAAAGGCAGAAAATGACTAATGTTGCACAAGAGATATGGAGGGAGGATTAGAGGCTTGTGTTTTCTTAGTAGCAAGGTCAGAGATCACTTCCTGGATTAAACTGCAGTTTGAAAAGGGTCTTTGAAGTCTTCGAAGAGTTGGGGTTAGGGAGGGTGAGAAGGGGCCCTGGGAAGGTAATTGAAGATACGGAGAAAAATAAAACAAAAAAAAAAATAAAAACAGATAATTTTTTTTAAATAATGGTGACATAACTGTAAACACAGCAGCTATCATTGTTGTTATTATCTGAACAGATGCCTCATATTGACCACTTTGTTCACCATGAGCATTTACTTCAACTAGATTATAATATTGTAACTATTATGTTGTTCCAACAGTGTTAGTCTTTAATTTCTTGTTTTCTAGCTACCTAAAACTTGGTTTTGTTGAGTTTGTCATTAAATGCTAATACATGTGATTATTTAGTTAAAATATTAATATATATCTTATTTCAGTCTTTTTTCTATGGCCCCTGTCACTGTGAATAGCATCCCCTTTGAAAATGCTGCATGAAATCACACTTCTCTCTATTTCCATTAAGATTAAACTTTATTTTGAACTCTCTTGTTCTTGTTTTGTTCAACCAGAATTCAAAGGAAGAACAGATCAATTTTCATGTGCCTTCCATAATTGCAATTTTCAGTACCTCAATCATGCCCCTTTATACTGCTTTCTCTTTTGCAGGCTAAATAATCACTTTAAGTCAGTTGCTGCAGTGAAACTTGAAACCTGATCATTGAGGAAGCCTACAATTTAGCAGACAAGGCACACCAGGATCTTCTGCTCCAGCTGCACATTGAGGATTCCAGTTTTTTTTTTTAAATGGCCTTATATTTCCAGCTAATTTAGTTGCTATAATTCTTTCCTTAAACAAGTTTGCAAAGTTTTTTTTTTATGAAATACTATATTTACCCACAACTCATAGGCAGCTTATGCTATATGCAGCTAATGCAGTCTTATGCTATAACATTGCTTAACCACAGTTGGTGGGAAAGGACATGTGCTGGTTAAATAAGTTTTTCGGTTAAACCCTTTTACCTGTCTATCTCATTGCATGATTTGGAATTTTGAGTTGCTTCATTTATGGAAATGATGCTGTTAATTTAGAGGACATGATGTTGCTTTTGAAAAAGCCCCTGAAAATATTTTGTTGTTGCTGTCATTTGTCTTTTTCTACTGAGGATCTCTCTTTCTGCTTATATACATAATTGGAGATGCCAATTAATACCAGTTAACTGGGATCTGCTTAATATGAGGTTTTAATGTTAGCAGACCATATTACCTCATCTCTAGAAACATTTAGAATAAATTTCCTTATTTTGCTCCTTCAAGTCATTAGTCCTTTTAAACTAAAAGTATTATTCATAGAGCCATATCGTCAAACTATTTGTGAAACCATGTTGTTAACAGTTATCAAAAGCCTTTTCTGTACTTCAATTTGCCGGTTTGAGAAATGGTGGTTCTGAATGCATAAGGCCTTGCTGACTATCTAGAGAGACTATAGACTTTGAGCTATGAGGAGGATATGCAATATGAGAGCAGATTTAATAATGATGTGCACAGTCTTAAACCCTGGATAATGAAGGAAATGGATGGCAGATCACAAAGACACTGCTACTATCATTAATTCATTCAGTATTTTTTTTACATTTACTGAGTGCAAATCACTGTTCTAGAGGCCATGGAGAGGACAGGATACGGTGTAGTATCTTATAGGGAAATTAGCAGGATTGCTACTAGCTTGAACAGGAGCTAGTGTGTCATGAATGCCTTGTCAGTGGCTCAGAAATAGATGATATAATAGTGAAGAAGATTGAGAGGGGTGGGAAGGAGAGAGAGGTAGGAGGGAGAGGGAAGTGGGGAGGGGAGGGGAAAAGGAGGTCATTCTGGCTAAATGACAAGGGAACATTTCATAAAAGAGTTGATGTCTGAGCTGATCCTCAAAGAATGTATAAAATTTTAGTATGCAGAGTTGACAGAGTCTGCAAAAAGGAAGAGGCAGAAATGATGCTGGTCAGGGACTGTGAAGAAAGATGCATGAAGGTGAATAATGACAGAAAGACTTATAAGAGGATCCAACTAAGCAAATCTTTCAGACTAGAGTTTGAATCTTATTATAGAAAAATGAATATTTTTTGATCAAGGCAGTGGTCAAGAGTCCAGACTTTGGGGCCTCTCTGGTGGTGCAATGGGTGAAGCGCAGCACTACGAAGGTATCCAGAGCCACTGCAGCACAAGTTCGATCCCTGGCCAAGGAGCTTCCTACATGGTACAGCAGACCTCTCCTGTCTTGGCTGCTGCTCCCCTCAGCAGTGTATTTGAGTCGATCTGCCTGTTCTGCTCCCCACTCTGTCTCTGGTGAATCCTCTCACCAACCCACACCTCTGGCCTACACCCCAGTTTGTATGCATAAATAAATACATCTTTTTGTTTTTTAAGAATTGTTTAATGTGGGAAGGGCTCTTCAGGAATGTCTTCCCCCCACCACCACCTCTCTCCCTCCCCACCCCCCAAACCCCCCACCCC